>JAMKCH010018317.1:0-22368 GCA_023653785.1 Ophioderma brevispina
AAAATCACCGCAAGTGCCCCGGGTCAGTGCACAGTGAACCAGACCAGTTTGATTACTACTAATAGGAGGTACATGTCATAGACTTATCATTGTTGACAGAGTGGTTGGTTGAGAGTCATAACGTTGACCTTAGGCTAGGCTAGGTTTCATATAATTTAGTTTAAAAGTAGGTCTAATTATATCAATCAATGTGGTGTATTCTTATGGCTTTAACACGGCTACACTGTTCATATTAGGCCTAAAAAAGTTCCCAGACTGCAGACTACATCATCAAGAAACAGCTCAGCGATCGACATTAAAACGCCATTGACCCGCAGGCCAAACCTCACCTTAACTATTCCGATGCCGCACATATTCCGCTGTATGAGATACGAATTTTGCTCTTATGACTGTGTTGGGCCAATGAATTTTGTAATATATTCCATATTCTGACATGCTATCGCGATTCGAGCATTTCAATTCATGCATTCCGACCATGGTCCTGACGTCACTGCTGACGTGTAGCAGTGTAGTCCGTGACTGTCACGTCACCTCTTCACAAATGCACAGCATCATCTTATTACCGTGGAAAAATAGCCAGATACTTGGATTATCTGGACAGCACATATCTTTTCCAGAACTAACGATATGTATTATGATATTAAAACATCCACATATCCACGATTGACCAAGTAGAACAGACTTATTACGTGTCAATTGTCTTCTTAAAATCCCGGGTACACTTCTGAGCGGTGCCCCGTAACAAGATAACAATCCTGCTGTTGATTTGCAATAAACTTGCGATGTATTCCAAATCTGCGCTGTATTGTCAAATGTTGTTGTCAACCATATGACGTAGGGGAAATACCTGTACTCCGAGAAGATCTTCCTTTTTGGGTAGTGAATATAATGTTACAACAAAAATGATGCATTGACTGAATATTGGGGAATTTCTGGCAGAAATCCTTAGAAAATACAAGTTTTGAGTACAGTTTACAGTTATGAATAGTTTCAAACCGCGCGCTCGGTTTTTGGGTGATTGTTTGGGATCTAGGTATTGTTTTGGTTTCGACGGAATTTTCCCGAGGGGGGCGTGTTTAACCTCTAATTGTCAAGAGTAATGGTACCACCCAAGTGTTTCATGACGAATACACATATATCTACAGACAGGACGGTTTATCAGAGCGAAAACGACTGATATTCCATGCACACACACACACACCACACACACCACAACATACTCACCTACACATTAATTTAGGTACCGGTAGAGAACCAGTTTACATCAACAATTGTGGTACCTGCTTGTGGTACCGGAATTGAAAAAAAAAAAAATAAATGGTGTGTATGGACGTTTTTAGATTGCACTGTGGTAGGTTTATGCTTATCCCTGTTTTTACTCAGCCTGTTCATTGTTAGACTAAAGAACACACATAGAGCGGCACGCACAACATTGATTAGGTACCGGTCCTATTATTGGGTGTGTATAGGAATCTGTATTATTAGGTGCGTTGTAAGTAGGTGTATTTGAGGAAATAGAGTGCTGATCCACACAGAGGATTATTTATAGAGCCGAGCACATTGTTTGACTTCGGTGTAATTAAGGTTTATTTTTGTATTATTACACAGCCCTACATTTGCCGCGACTAAGACCGAGGAAATTCGGAATTCGTAACTTTTTTCCTTGATGAAAAAAAGAAAGAATTTTCCACTATTCTACACTGTGGTATGGAAAAATGACAGTTTTGCTGACATGCAACCTTTATGACGTTACTCGGACGTAGTAAAGGTACCTCCTCCCACCCCGGTAGATAAGGGTTAAATGATCCCACTCAAATGAAATCATATTTATGTGAAAGGATTGCTGTAAAATTGCAATGACTTATAGATAGAGCAGAACCTAATTGTAGGAGCATTCTGAGAGGGCGCTGTAATGGAAAGAGCTGCTTTGGCAAGCCTTGACACAAAAGGGGGTTGTGTTTTGGATAGTCAAAACACAAAGAGACCGAAAACACACCTTAATTGTGGGACCGGGATATGTTTGTTGAAAACAGCTAAGAATGAATATAAACCGCAATTGGAGTAAAGAAAGGCAAACTTTTTATTATGGTGACCAGGGTGCCGGTACCACAATTAAAAGTGACGGTACCGCAATAATTGGTGTGTGTATGTTCAACGGTCCGCAATTAAGGTGTAGGTAAGCACACACACAAACACACACACACCACAGTGGTCTTTTTGAAGACGAAATGAGATGGGTGGCAATTTAGTCAACTTGTGTTGCACTACGCGTTATGTTTGTTTCTCTAGTAAATCCTGATAAAAAAACAATTATATTAAATCAAACTTTTTTTTTTTTTTTCCTTACCAAATTTAACCATGCTTTGTATTTAAATGGTAATGTTACTATAATCCATTATCTTCGTGAGTCAGTGATGTAACGTGTTCAGACAGTGGTTTGCGTGTATATTTTCGCACCGCCGTTACGTGCGCGTGGATATGTCAGCACGTGAATTAACGCTTGTGTTTCATGCTGGCCCTATGCCCTTACCACACTGACGTCAATGTCAGGAAGATTGAAGCCCTATAGCCAACAATACCATTGTCAGACATTTTAATTGTTTTAGGCTTTATGATTGAGCTCCCAACGATCGTGACATACCTGCAGTGTTCAATGTGCATTGATATTGCCATTTTTACAAAAGTAAAAATAAAAAGCGTTTTGTAAAAAAAGTAACAACATAATTGTTTTCACTTGTTTTGACATGACGTAAAATCTTCCTATTAACAACTGCGCAATATTACTGATGTGATAAAGGTGGTGGATCTGATCAAGAACCTCATGCCCCACTATACTCAATCAAAATGATTTTGGCATCAAAAGAAGGTTCATATTTTTCTCATATACCCCACTGAAATTTTAGGTCCAGCAAATGTTTTTTTTCACTATTTAAACAAAACATTTATAAATGTGCTATACCACAATTATTAAAACAGTCCTGAGCCACAATTTAGCGCACATTTTTGCTTCTACTATCCAACACAGCTGGACCAATTCAACTCAATCAAAAGTTTTGGGTGATATGCTTCCGTGATCGGGGCACCCACCTTTTAATGCGTTAGCTAGAATTGCATGGGCCCGGACATTTACGGATTGTTGAGTCTTTTCCAGAAGGGTTTGGAAGACACTACAGATTATATACACGAAAATCATTTCCTGCATGGATTGTAACTTATTCTCCCTCAATACAGGGAATGGAAACTGGTTCTTGTAATAACCCAAGCGCTATTAGCGATGATTATCTGAAAATCTTTAACACTGGGCACTCTTTCAGAGATAATAACAAGGTTGATATTGTATGTGGAAACACCCCAGAAGCAATGGTGTTCAGAACATTCCAAGTGACAATTATGTATGCCATCTAAACGTCTCTTATTTCTGGTTCCATGCTGGCATTTTTGCGTCCCGACAACTATGTTTGGCGAAGGGGGACTATAGAAAATGGCTTCGGCGTTGCGTGTGTAGTGTGTGGTTGTCCCACGCGATATCTTTGGATTAAGCAAGCGTGGGTATCCATCTTTACAACATAGATGTATCTCAAGTACGCGTTGGCATGGATCTGAAGTGGGTCATGTGTCATGGGTCAAATATGGTCAAAAAAGGGCTAAATTGCTCCAAACCTTGTAAACACGATATCTTTTTATCTAAGCAAGTATGGCTGTCCATCTTCGCCACCATAGATGGTGCGCAAGTAGGCGGCGGATGAGTTCGGAGACGGGTCATTCGGCATGGGTCAAAGGTCAAATATGGGCAAATTGGTCAAAAATTGGGATTAAATTGCTATAAGCATTGGCAATGTGGGCAGGATGATGATTAAATTTGGTGGGTGTGGTTAAAATTCAGTGCCGAAAAAATTGAAGGTAATTTCAAGGTATGCGGGGCATTCAGCGATCAAATGGAATTACATTGCTATAGCCCTGTCCACATTGTGATAGGGTGATGCAAATGGGTGAGGTTGGTCAACATTCAGTGCCCAAAAAATTTTGAAAGGTCATTCAAGGTCAGGGTCATTCAAGGTCAAATGGTGGATAACATTGCTATAACCTTGTCAAAGTTTTGGTAGGATGATGAAAAATTGGTGGGTGTGGTCTGATTCATGCCCAAAATTGAAAGGTCATTCAAGGTCATGTGGTGGGTTCATTCAAGGTCAAACCACGAAGTAGGTTGGAGGAATGATGAAACGTGGTGGGTGTGTGGTCAGCATTTCAGTGCAAAAAATTTTGAGGTCATTTCAAGGTCTTGTGGGGTCATTCAAGGTCCAACCACTAAGTAGGTGGCTAGGATGATGAACTTGGGGGGTGTGGTTCAGCGCATTCAGTGCCAAAAATTTGCAGGTCATTTCAGGTCTTGTGGGGTCATCCAAGGTCAAATCACTAAGTTATGTGGTAGGATGATATGTGGAAACTGGTGGGTTGTGGTCAACATTCCCAGGTGCCAACAATTTTTATGGCCTTTAAGGTCAGTGGGGTCATCCAAGGTTCAAATCATAAAATGGTAGTATGGTCAGAAAATGATGGGTTGTGTAGTAAGCATTCATTGCCGAAAATTTTGACGGGTCATTTCAGGTCAAGTAGGAGTCTCATCATAAGTCAATAACTACCAATAGTTGTATGGTCAATGTAGTCAACAATTGATACCGTCAAATTGCAACTGCATGGCAGCAGCCTCAGGGTTGCGAACACTTATTTCCATCACAATTCTAACTGTATCTTAAATTTATATTTCCCTCCATTTACTATCATGACGGGCGGGGGACCTTGTGGTTCGAGAAACGCCTTGTTTCTTTGCTGCCAATAATCGTCCCAGTTTTTTACCCAATAGATTGGGGATTCAACTTATGATGTAGATATTGACAGCTCTTTTACTTCTGAAATGAAAATATCTTCCAGTCATGACTGGAGATTGTAAGGCCTAACCTGACCTTAGGGGGGCTGCTGGAAGAAGAAAGCTTGCAGTCACCATTTATTCTGACAGTCAATTGATATTTGAGGCATGTAACTATAATGCTGAAATAATTATAAAGTTTTCATCACCTTGTTTAAAGACCACTACAAGTGGGCAATATAGAGATGTGGCGCTTTGGGACATTTAACCCAATTTCGCAATCCTTATGGCTTAATACAACAAGAAAGTATTGCCAGTGAGAAAATTGACCCCGTTGAATGGCGGTGCACAAAAGTAGCAAAACGCAGTATGAACGGAAGCACTTCACCTCAAAAAAAAACAATATGGAGCACTACTTACCGGGTTCAATATTAATTAAACCCGGGCACAGCCAATGAAAATTGCTTAGAATTAAAATAACCTCCCAAAATGGCCCAGATGGTTGCCTTTTGGCCGAGTTTAACGATGACTTAATTAAAACCCTGTTTAAGAATAAGGATGATTTTGAGAACAGTACTCTCTTACAATGAATAATGGTATCCGCCTTGGTTTTCACTTAGTCGTAAAGATGGTACTGGTTTCCCAAAAATCATACCTTTATTCTCTAAGCTATGATATGTGTGCACACAAACCACATTCAGACTAAGACCACATTTCCTTTTACTGTCTCCTTATTTTATACAATCTGCTAAACTGACATTTTATTAAGTGAATTTGTATGGGTTTTAGATCTCAATTGTTTTTATGCAACAATCCTTTTGATTAACAAATTTAGTCTTAGAGGTACCTTGAATGCCCCAACCCCTGGAGCAATAGCATGATCTTTAACTTGTGAATAACCCCATTGTGATTTGTTTTAGGCCCTACTCAAAACAATCTACATACAAGACAAATTTGTACATTTAAGACGCTTCGGCGATTCGCATAAAAAATAGCCGGTAAAACATTTAAAATCACTTATTGACAAACCCATAGTTTTCAATCTAACTTGTTTGACACCCTGCCTTCACATTTTAGCGTAAAATGTTGACTGACCTGACAAATCCATGACCATAAATTGTTACTGATTTAAGAAATAAAGCATGGATACAAATATCATTTGTGGTGAATGTGTTCCAGGGCACAAAAGATTTTTTTACTTGTCTTTAATTTTTAAAATATATTTGCTACAAGATTGATGACTTTTAAACACCCACTCTGATACTGTCCTATGTGTCATGTGTATAAAAAATGTGACCAATTCATGGCTTACCTTTTTGGTGCTGCATCCAAATTTCTCGCTGACGCACTGTTGGATGGCAGCAAGCCAGTTGGGGCTTATACCCGGGGAATCTTGCCCCCCCCCTGAAAGAATGATGATTTTCTTCACACTGCCAATTTACAGTGAAAACATAACCCGGTACTATACTAACCAAATTTTAATATATGCCTTCCCCCTGAAAATATTGGTGCCCCCCCGAAAAAGAAGTTACGACCGATGCAAGCGCAGTCCTGCAAAGAGATACGCTCACATCAAGTCTCATGCAGGGGCGGCGCCAGGTGGTGGCGGGGGCGCCAGGGTGGGTGGCAGGGATGGGCGGCCGCCCCCCTGGGAGTTTTCAAATTTCGGTAAATGAGTGTTTTACGCAATAAATTGCGCAAAAATGAGGTATTGTTAAAAAAAACCAAAATTAAGTTGATTTTGTACTGTTTTTTCGCCCCTCCTATGAATTTTCCCTGGCACCGCCCCTGATCTCATGTACAAGGGATTATGACACACAACTATATATGTTTCACCTAATTGTGGCAGTGGGACATCAAGGAATTAAGATTTGCGCCAGCACGCATGCAGGTGTGTTTTCTTTCTTGGCATTTTTGTTCATGTTTGCAATTATGCCCGTACTTGATATGGCGGCCAAGGCTTGCGTATCCACTCTACAGCCATGACGGGGTGAAACAGATAGCACCATCATTGAGACCTGATTTGCATCACGTTATTCTCAAAATCCTTATATGTCCACATGGCCCCATCACTAATAGCCTTGTGTCCAGAACCCCAGATTTTACCGGAAGTGGTCAATATTTGGTGTCTGAAGAATGCTATTTTGCTCATTTTACCCATTAATCTTAGGGGTAAAAGTGCTTTGGTTGGGGATGTTTAATGAGCGAAAATGTGCCCTCTTTTGGTCGACCATAATGTAATTTTACACAGTATCAATGGGTGCTTACACAATCAGTTTAAGCTCTCACAACATCAAATGGAGGACATTGGCCAAACACATGGGTTTGGGTAACGGTCATCCCCATTGAAAGGCTGACTTAGAGATTTTAAAAAATCAAAAAACTAAAAAATTTTTTATATATTAAATCCCTGTCTCGTACTAATCCGGGTGGAAATAGCAACATGCTGAGTGACATCCTTCAAATAGAAAATCACACCTTCTTGGTCAATACTAGGTCAGGAATTTTTTGTTATACATAGTATCCCATGGCCGACAGAGGATTTATTTTTGTTTTGGAGGGGGTTCAGGACTTTTCGAAAAAGTGGACCGTTTCAAAAAAGTGGACCTACTGCCCGCCCTAAAATGGTCTTGTTTGGACTTTTGAGCCTTTCATCACCACATATTGGACTTTCAAAGTCCAAAATATTCAGCAAAATGGAGCCCTTTTGATGACTTTTGTGGGGGTACAAAACAATGTTTAACTGCATCAAACGAAAATCTGATTCATCTCCATCTTTGAATTAAGGATTTAGAACAACTCCTTTAGTTTCTAGTCATACGATTTTTAAACACAAAATTAGTTTGAACTAAGTCACCCTTTTAATTGTTTGAATTGATGCAACATTATACTACAATGTAGAACAAACCTGAATTTTTTTGTAACAGCACACCCGAAACATCTTTGAAAAACTACAATTGCCTGTAATATGTGCACAAAATTGACCACCTTTACGAAATGTTACAAAATATTTTATTGCTCTAATTTTTTGTCATTATGGCTAGTGTCTTTAGTAATGTACTTGCAATACTAGTAATCACACTTATTGAGATTGGGCATGTTTAGATTTATCTATCCCAAACTTCCAACAAAACCATTCAGCGTTTGGTAGAAACTATCCTCTATACACACATATTTACATGTCTTAACTACTACCTGTGTATGAATACAATTCTATACTTTCTACAAACTCCCAAGTAAAAAATGTTAATAAATATCATTATTGCAGCACACTGCTTGTAGTAGGATAAGATTACAGATGAAACCATACATTACAATTTTGACGACAATGAAACAACTAGACAATACCTTTATTACCTTTATCATTTCCATGATCTTAAGTCTTAATTCATGTGGGCAAATCACGGTCGAAATATATTCCTAGTAATGATCAAATTCACAGGTTAAAAAGGCAATTCGTACAATTTGTGTCACCAGTAAAAAGTATCGAGGATATTAAATAAGCCAAAGGGTATGTTTTTACTAATTTTTAACCCTAATTTTGCCCTGACAAATGCACACATCAATGTGTATGAGAGCATATTGCTTGGGTGCACGCAAGTTGAAATTCACCGCAAGAATGTCCGGTTGCATTTTGATTTTTTTTTTGGTACCTACCAATCCACGATTTAGCAAATACCATGTTTAAGTTATCCCGATCACAATTACACAGTCCATTTATACGAGCATATCCTCGGATTAGCAGTGTCTTAATTTTTAATAATTTTTTAGGTTTTTTCTTTTTTTAAAATGTTGAAATGTTGGTCTAGGTGGGTACAAAATCAATGATTATTAAAGAAGAGCATGCCATCGCCACTTTGCCTCGAATTCTTCATAATTAAAATCCTATGGTATTCATTTAAGCATTTATCCTCATACTTTCGATAGCATAAAATACTTCTACGACTAAATATGCTTTTCATATCAAAATTACTGATAAAATGAATTTGTGAAGTACATGTGGCCAATGTAACAATGGACAGGTTTCAAGTCCAAGTGCATCATAAAGACGTAGTTGTGGACGGAATCTATAAGGCGGGGCCTGACTTAATTGGTGTTTTTGTTCACAATTTAATTTAATTCTGACAAATGGATGTGTTCAATTTTTTTTTGTCTAGTGACTTGAGTTTAACATTGTAATTTCCCCTTGGCTTGGGACAGGACCAGGTGGTCTCAAACTAAATCGAAATATCAATAGAGAGAGTCGTAAGCAGCACATTGCAAATTAAAGTGGTTTTTAATAAATCAATTGTAACTGCATGCAACCTACGCAGCCAATAGGGCTATTGCCATATATTTACTTTTTTCCCCACTGTAGACAATGAAATTATTGTAGAACATAAGTATTTTTGCGTTATCTTGCCCTTCTGTAACTGCGAGCAAAGCATTTGGGAGTTTTGTTTCATTTTTTTTTGTTTTTTTTGTAATTTAGAATCCACACTACAACAGCCTCATGATTAAGACGTAGAATGAGGCCAAAAAACAATTTTTGATAATTTTTTAGTTTTTTCCTTAATTTTGGAAATCAGGAAAAAGTTTTTTTTTCCTTCCCCTTTTCTGTGCAAAAGAATACCCGCCCCAAATTTTGAAAAATTCATAAAAATTTTTTTTTCAATTTTAAACTTTCTAAATGTAAAAAGATGTTTAAACAGTTTTCTTAGCATTTTGTTGGTTTTCATAATGTACAAAGATACAGTTTTGAAGTACAACAACGTGTTTTAAGTGTTATTAACTTATTAATACAACAAACATGTTTCATACAGTTTTGCTATTACATTAAAAGTCAAAAGTTTTTTGTTTCCGACCGCCCCCAACTCTAACAGTCACTATGGACAAACATTTTGTTTTGGCCTGAACATAATCACTACATGTTTTAGAGCTTTGCAACATGTTTTCAACTATCTCTATATTAAAGCGAAAGAATGTCAATTGCTTTTTTTGTTGAAAAAGCTGGAATGGGTAAACACCCATAATATTGGAAACACCAATGACCATGAGCCTATATAAGTAGTTTTGCTTCACCACAAGGGTGTTAAAATGGCCAAAAAAAGTTTTTTAGAATTCATCACTGGTTTGTTTTTAGGGCAAGCTTAAATTATGCTTTAAAATCGTTGGGAGTGGGGTTAAGGTCGGATTTATTTGGCATCCCCTCGGAAAATTAGCACTCTATCATAAATACAGTAAATATGTATATAGATTCTATAATGTTAAAGGCTCATGATACGGTACTTTTTCTGTCTAACTGTGGAAAACGTTACTGCAAATAGCCCACACCCATAAAAACAAATCTTATACGTTAACTTCACGAAAAATGCGATTAACTATGACAAATCAGTCTTGGAACGGAAATGTGAAGCGAACATGTGTGCATATGAGCCAGACCCTGTTAATACGTGTCATAGACCGTTGTGTGCATGAGCCGCTGAATCTGGTGTTCGTTTCTATACCGTTCTACAAGCGTTGAGTCACTAGAGGCTGTAGTACCCCATATACTAGAATGCAGACTAAATTTGAATAAATAACGTTCTCAGCATCTAGGGATTTTTGAAATGGCGCGACAAAATTGAATTTTCAAATGCATTTTTTTCAACTAAATTTTCTTCTAACGACAAAAGTCGCAGAACAACAATTGCGTTAGATGATGTCTTCTTTCCTTGTCGTATGGTAAAAGTTAGAAATTAATTCATCAAGCGGTGTTTGGAGGAATCCATCGGAATGCTAGGTTCAATTGCAATGCATGTTCGGGTATTTTTTCCATAATAGCTCCATAGGAGCTCGGCAACCTCCAAAATCCCAACTCTAGTATCGAACATCCTGCGTCCTTCCCCCCCGCCCCCCCCCCCCCCCCCCCCCGGCTTTAAAAAAACTTCAGTTTTTAGATGTTTACTATTTCCATTTGGTCTTTTTTAGTGAGCTAAGCTATATATCACCACTTGAAAGATACTGACATTTATTGTAAATTTTTGCCAAACGTTGATGTGTTTTCAAATCAATTTAAAAAGAAAGAAAGAAAAATATCAGGAAATCCAACGAAACACTATGAATCGCAGGAAACTTGGCTTCACAACTCCAAAATTTGGTTACATGTGAATTTGGGACGTAATGTCACACTAGATTTTGGTCATATTTTGATTCCATTATTAAACAACAAAATGTAACAGCCTTTAGGATGAAATAGTACAAAGTTTTCTTTTTTTTCTTCTATTGAATAGATGATATTATCGCAATTAAAGTAAGGCATAAAAAAATGTTTGTTTGGCGTAATGGAGAAAAAGATCAGGGTCAGTCGGTCAGATTTTTAAATTTTTTTTTTTTTAGATCTCAATGTTTTACTCTATAATGAATACAAGATGCTCCTATTTAAAGCTTTTTTCAATGACATAGCAAAGATCTTTTATTTTACTTGTTGTAGTTGCTTTGTTGTCTTGTTATTTTTTTCTCATTGTGTTGGTAAAAAAAATTTTTTTTTTTATTGTGGATGAAAATAATGGGTCGGTCAGCAGAATTGTTTTTATTTTGTGCTAATTGCATAAAAACTTTTGAGTCGGCAGGTTTTTTTAGGGTCGGTCGGGTTACGCCAAACAATTTTTTTTTTAATGCCTAATACATTCCACTGGTAAATAATATGTACATTAGACTATACATATGACCTATGCCTATTATTTTAAAGCCTAATAAATGTTTAAAACAAGTTAAAGTATATATCTTATGCTATTACAAAACAAAGTTTTAATACTTTTCACAACTCTATAAATAAAATCAAATTATTAGAAATGATTGTATCCAGGATACTTACAACTCAGAGGGGGTATTGAGTCAATCCCACAATGCACCAGTTTAGGGAAATTTCACCTCAATAGGGTCATGTGATCCCACCAAAAATCCTATTCTTAACACATAAAAATCCTTCTATGCTAATTTTCGCCGACAAAACATTAGTACTTAGGGAATTTTTAGCATGATTGTGACATGTTTTGTGGTTCTTAAACTTCTAGGATACTTTTCATCCCTACGTACTGACATAAGTTTTATACAGTACAATATAGGCACATTGCAATGCATTGTGGGATTGATTCAAAACACCCTCTGCTTACAACTCAAGCAACTTGCAATTGTTAAAGAGGCATTTTGTGATTCACACCCTTATTCACCATGACTCGCCTACCAAATTTAAGCTGAACTGGTTGGCTTAAGTATAGTATGTGTGCTCATTTCATTATTAGCAAAATTTGATCTACTCCAGAAGTTTGCAGTTTTCTATTTTCTGTTCGTAAACAGCCAGAATGGGGACAGCATGCATGGGCGTTCGCTCATAACATCAAAATGCACCATCAGAATCAACTGAAATGTTTGTGTGGATATCTAGTGAGCAATAAACAAAAATGAATGCAGTAGGATCACAAAATGCCCCTTTAAGTTTTCTACAACATCAATAATTAAGCTGTGCTCTTTTCAAAATCTATCAATTTCTCAAACTGAAAATGGAATCATAATGGACTGAAAGCACTGAATTAACACAAAAGAAACTACATTTTCATCAACAATCAATTATTATAAGTCTAAAATCATTTAGAAAACATTTTAATTCAAATATACTACAAACTATTATTTATATTATCATCTTAAAATACAACAATAAAAATGGTCATACAAAAGATGTCAAGAAATTGACCGGATGGATTAACTAGGCAATGAAATTGATTGTGTAAACCAACTTTTGCTGGAACAATTTTTGGGTTCTAGCTCAGAAATTTCTTGCCCCTTTATGTTATGCAAAATCTGAAGTGGTTATGGTATAGCATACAATCACCATAATCACATACGAGCTTGATACTGCTTCGAGTGAAATCAAGATCATCCAAATTCTGCACGTGATAATGGTCACACCAAAGAGAGGGTGATGTTTTTACTATACCTTTGAAGAAATTTTTGAAATGATCAAATCACAATGTTATGGGGAAATTACAGAGCATACAGAAAATAATACCACAAGTTGAAGGCAAACCTTTAGCCTTATACGTATCTTTCAACTTCACGCCTATGCAGACTATACCTACATGTGATCTACTGGGTAAAAGTTTGGGCCTAGGTACAAATTAGGTATACTATTTTGTACGGGTATTATAGCAGTGGCGTACAAGAGGTAGCGACCCAGAGGGGCCCAATTATTTTCCCAAAGGTCCTACCAGAGGGGGCAAAAATTCGTAAATTCCTCCTGGTGATTTGCTCCAAGGGTCTGAATTTGAGAAATGCGCGGCGCACAGCGCCGATAATTGGCCGAATTTCCTTGAATTTTGCCCCAATTTGGCCGAAATTGCGTTGTTTGAAATTCCCCCAAAAGAGGGATAAAAATGCACCTTTTTGGAACATATCGTCCCGCTTTTTTCGCGCAGAGGGAGCAACTTGGCCCCCCCTTGCCCCGGTCGGTATGCCACTGGGTATAGCTTCTTTCCAGTATGATGTAGCACAATGACGTATATCGGGTAGAGTTCCCTATATGTTACAATTGTACCAGGTAGAAGGCTTCCCCTACGTACCGTAAGCACTCGGGGATAGCCCACACAAAAAAAAGGGAAGAAAGATTTTACTTCAAAATGGCTGTGGGCCTATACCCAGGGAGGGGCTAGAACTTGGGAGCACATATTAGATACAAAATTTACATTCATTCAAGCGCATATTATTCACACAGCTACCATGTTATGTACACTTTTGGTGTAGCAGATATTAAAACATTAAAAATAAAAGTTAAATTTTCACATCAAAATTCCTCAAGTAATTCTAGTTAAACAAGCCATCCCAATGCATTGGGCCATACTTTGGTGGCTCTGCTAGAATAGTTCAAGTTTTGACAGTGGTGTTTATACCATCAAAATTTTGATCAACATATTATTTTCTTAATTTTATTTGAGAAAAGATTTCTCACGGAAAAGTACTTGTTTTACTATTAAAAAAGAGAAAGGGGATGCCCCTAGTGCTGTGTTGAGAGATGCACCTGTTGTTCACAACTAGACAGGTGATGGGAATTCCCCAAGAGTAAACTTAGAAACTTGAGTCAACTTGTTTTGCTTTAAGCTCAAAACATTGTTGCATGATCAGAGGATTTCCCCCATTAAAGCTATATATATGAAGGGGATGTTGTAATTTATGTGAATTTCAATGGGTCAGCTGTGTAAGGTGATGTTTATGCATGATGATGATGTAATGACACCATGTTTGTCCAATAGTTTGTCCTGTCATGTACATATTGTCTCATCTGCACCCCCCCTGGTATTATTTGGTTATTTAAGTAACTTTTTACCCTTTCTGCAGAGGGCACTGCTGACTTTCACGCCGGGCGTTTAGCAGTGTCATCGTCCCTTCACCATGAAATGATCTCAAAATACTGGTTGTATTGGATTTCTGTTAATATGAGGCACAGATATATGTAATAACTTTTGCAAAGAAGATCTCATTTAACCAGTAGTTCTTAATTTCTGTATTTCTGTATAAACCAAATAGATGGCCTCTTTGTACTAACCTATGGGGAATCTGTATTATTTAAGGTTTATCATTTTGTGTATTTGTATACATGTTTTGTGAAGAGACAAAATAAAATATGAAATGAAATGATTGGTAGAAAGGGAATCTAGCTGTGTGAAGTAATAGTACTTGGTGATGAAGGACTGAGGCCCAGCCGTTGTAATCAGGAGCTAAACCAGCCCCCTGAGCTATGGAGTATACAGGTATAATTATAGCTAGTTTAATCTACAATAATGGAGATTTGAGATTATACCTCTGCTGCAGGATTTAATACTTTGGATGCCGCGTGACTTGATCGCTAAATTGTCTGCTGTCATCTTTTAAGGCCAAAGAGCTTCCGTTTTGGAATCAAAAAAGATTCCAGTTGTGGTCCTATATGAGGACAAAAGCGACAGACTGATGGTGGCTATAAAGACCGGAATTTTTATATTGGGAACATTAGGTCGTCGAAGGAAAGCCCCGTCGTCTGAACTGCTGGACGGGATTACCTTCAGGACTGAGAAGCTCCCTTGGAATATATTAACTGAGGAGTTTTTGGTCATGAACTGGTGCGCTGTCATTTGGAGTCTGCGCTGGTGAGGACCATATCATCGTTGACGCAACGTTTCAACACAGGACACTATTAAACCCTAAGTAATCTTAACTAATTGTGTGTAATTTTACTAATATGTATTTTGTTTGGAATACCACAAATTCTTGTGAACCAATTGACATCAGTAAAATATGTTATATAAAATTTAGATCACTTGTGCACAAGGCTCATTGTTTGTGTTTGAAAGGATTTCTGACCTTGGACGCCCACGCGACGTATAAACATGTTGATTTGTTTGTGTAATTACTGCCTGTTTCCTGAATGCTAAAATAACCTGGGTTATACTCGAGTGTCTGCTAGCTCCTGTATTTTTTTTAAATTGGGGGGCTTATAACAAAGTTGGCTTACACCAGAGTGGTTACGGTAATTACAAAGTTAAATTAACATGATACATTGAATGTACCATGCAGGTTAGTCAGTTTTCCCATTAGGTGTGTGGGGAAAAAAACAATTATTACCCATGTTGATTCCATCTCCCTGTTTTTGTGTTTTTTTGCCATGTACTGCATATTTTGGATGAGAAGATCTAATCACATGTCACTGCTGGTTCATAAATTCTTCTTGTAAAGCTGTTATACCCATGATGTGAACATTGCCTTAACTGGAAATCTGTGGTTTACCAGCATATCAGTCACTCACATCATTTACTTCTTCTCCACCTTCTTTAGAGTTGGTTTAATGCTGTAAGAGATAGCAAAGAAGGGGCATTTGTTTTCACTCTATGCATATTCATAAGAATGATAGGTTAGAACATTTCTTCATTATGTTATCTCATGTTCATATTTTACAGACCATGATTTTTGTTGGAGTTGCAGGTAAATAAAAGCAACCACTGTCTCAGTACAAGAAATAGACAACATTCTTATCTATAGGTTTCAACAAATTTCAAAACTGTAGAGCAAGTTTGTGACTAACTGGAATGAGGCAGTTCTCAAACCACCATTGCAGTTTGTAAATGAGGTCCAAGGTTATATGGGGTTATTGGAGGTTAACCCGTGTACACCCTATATGAGTCTTTGGCCCGTGGTTCTGCTGACAGAGTACGGAGTTAATAGGTCAATGCGTACGAGTACAGGAGCTGGGTTAACATTTACCCACACACCTATTGACACACACACACACACTCTAACAAAGTAATCCCTCTATGTTGATCTGCAAGTAAACATAAAACCAGTTTTTCACTCAGCAAGTTTTTCAACCGATAATCTGAAAATCTTGTTTTTGGGGTTTTTTTAAAAAACTTTCTGACATTGAGCATGCCATACACACCACACAGCACACCATTCTAACAAGAACATTGTAAATTGTATGAAATGAAAATAGAACTTACAATCTGCCCTTGGCCTCACTGGCTTTATATTTGAGTTCCTCAATCTGGAAAACAAAAATCAAGCAATCTTAATGACAATATTATTTTTCCACCTATGGTGAAATGGGAAGAGGCTTTTGAGAAGGCTCCTTAGTTGAGCAAGCTAGCTCCGTCATGGGCCCGGTCCCTCAACTCAACATAAAAAGTGGTAACCATGAGAGTTCATTTTTTCAAAACCCCCCTTTTCAATGTTTTTTCATTGATTTTACCCCTTTTTTTGCAAAATCGATGACAAAATTAGGGTTAAAAATACCACCTATTTCAAGGTTTTCAACGACAAGATTTTCAGACACCCCTTTTTAATGACTCTTATAATTTCACATATTGCATAAACATACAAGTATCAACATTACTTGTGTCTGCGGGAGTACGTGCACCAGCTTGCACTGTATGTACACCAATGACAACTATTACGGGAAACCACACAGCGTGCCGTGCTAAGGCCCAAGGCTGCCTTCTGCTTGTTGTTGGATCGACAATGAGGCCATTCGGTGAAAGTTGAAAACCCCTTTTTTAAATTTCAAAATATAATTTTTTTGTGTAATAATTAAAAATAGTCACCAAAAACTAAAGATAACAACCTAAAATGCACAATTCCAAGTTTGAGATGAATGAATCGGATTTTTCGTTTTGATGCAGTAAACATTTAGTATAGCTATTACGTGGACGCCAGGATATTGTGGTATAACAAACAATTCCGGATCCTGAATGTTATAACATAGTTGTGATTTTTTATATGAAGGACTTCGATTTGAGCTTAGCTATTCACACACAGTTTAGTATATGAACAAGCATTATGTATTGCAAAAGCACGATTTGTTTGAAAATTGAGTGCGCCCTCTGGAAATCTCTGAGCCGGCCTTTAAATAATGGCAATTGAGAAAGAAAGGTATTTTGGAGCAACTAGCTGGTTTGTAATAATTATATTAAAATGTCCTGGTTTAGAAAGCTGCATTTATTTCAGTAATTAATGACATTATCAGTAATCCACCAAAGAGTCAAAATATTATCTTAGTCTTCTCGTTGGGTTATGTTATAGGTACACTTGTTCCTGACATGAAAAATCTGATTTGAATGGTTTGTTGCTTTTTTCTGATTCAGCAAAATTGCTGGATGATGCCTTTTTTAAAAGCGACATAATGGCATAAAAAAATATTCAGACATAATGAAAAGGACCCTTACTGAAATCACTTCCACAAGTTTGACAATTTGGATGTTTACATTCTGTAAAAACAGTAAAACAGCGAGAGTTCCAGAGGGGGACCAGGTGGCGTTCGTGAGCCAATTTCTGGAAAAAGGATGCTGACAATACTGCAAGCATTTACCAAACTTGAAAAGCATGCTGTCATCAGCTCACAGGACCATTTGTAGTGTCTATGTGCTAATCCGGCTAATCCATCTTTTACTTGCCAGATCAATATCTTACTACAAGCCTTAAAGTACAAGGCCTGAATCCTGGTTGAATGCTTTGAATTGTTGTCACAAAAACATGCTAGATACACTGTAAATTCTGTCAGGGATGTCAACACCTTGGTTTTCTGTTCCAGAAATTGCCACAAATGCCACCTTTCCCCTCTGGAACTTTCCTGTTTGTACTGTTTTTTTTTGTTTGTACATGTAAACATCCAAATTGTTTTCAAAAATTGTGGAAGTTGATTTCAGAGGGATCCTTTTCATTATGTCTGAATATTTTTTATGCCATTATGTCGCTAACCACAATTACTGGAAGAAAAAGGTGTGTACCCTTAAAAAGTAATCGCCCTACCTCCATATCTTGTCTGCGTACAACCACCTCAATATCAAATCGCTCAGCCTCGGCAGCAATGAGTTGATTATGTAATTGCTGACATAAATCCTCAAGGGCGTCATGATCTAATGAGTCTAAATCAACGTCCTTTACATTATTGGAAATGTACTTGGTCTTCTCTGATGCTCGCTCATCTGCCTCCTTTTTGACTTCTTCACTGGCCTTTTTCAGCATCATGGCCTGGTACAGAAAATATATTGGAGAAATATCATGGGTTAATAAAAATTAGAAAATGGTAACCTTTGGTCAGTTACACAGATTGCAAAACTACACAACCAATTTCTTCATGGGAGGACCTTTGAAGGAGCTGTAAGTAGCCACGGAGTACCCACACCACATCGCCGGCCACAAAAGTGGGGGTAATCATCCACCTAGGTACACGCAGTAGCTTAACCACTAGTCACCCCATGTGGGAGTACCTGCATGGGTACTCCCATGCAAATGACCTTTGAGCTCTGTGTGATTATTTTAGTAATTTTATCCATTATTTTAACATTTTGGTCACATATGTTATGTTTTTTACATAAAATGCCATATATAGGGGTTTTTGGTGACGCTCAACTCAAATATGGATGTTACTAAGCTTGAAAATGATCTGAAAGTCATAAACAACAATGGATTGTTTGGCGCCCTCTATGGCCCAAAGTGCTGCCTACTAGGCAGCCGGCAGGGGAGTACCTGTGAAGGTACTTCCGAGTAGCTGCATAGGTACTCCACTACTGTTGGCTTACTTGGGTACCTGTCAGTCACCTAGCAGGCAACTGCAGAGTACACTATAGGATGGGTACTGCTAAGTAAACATAGCTGCTATCCATCCAGTGGCTTGTGTACTTCGCAAGTACTTAGTTGTAGGTACTGCATCAAGGGGGTACCCTTAGAGTAGAGCATGGAGTACACATGGAGTAGCCTAAGCTTTGGGTTACACCATGAGTAGGAATCTTGCTGTGTAAATAGCACTAAGGGCATTCCTGGGTCCAAGCATTTTAAGTTGTGTGAAACCGGAGACAAAACAAACTTTGAATCAAGGCGGTTCTCAAGCCATATGTCTTGCCCCTCATCGCGATCAGAAAATGTTTAACATCTGCACATCATGTACCACTTCAAAATGCGAGGATGATAGAATGCCCCTTTAATCCACCCACAAAACCTTTGACCCCAAAATGTGTAAACCTCATATGGGCTTGGGTCAGTGCTTATACTGACAAAATTTGGATATCGTAGCATTTGATGTGGCAGAAAAACAAATTGATTGAAGAGTGGCCCTTTAATCGTCCCACATAACCTCTAACCCCAATAGGAGCAGAGAAGATGAAAAAGAAGATGGCTCAATTTTGTAATCTGATTACCCAGGATTACTCTCATTCACCAGCTCATTGTTTGGGAAACTTCAAGTAACCCCCATCATGTTTGCAGAACTCTATCGGCAAAATATTGACTTGTAGGCAAGATCGGTCTGTGCCTCTGATTTTTGTACAGGCTCCATTCTCTTTCTAATTTGGTACAAATTTTGAGTACATACAATGAATCAAGGATCCATGATTGGTGTACCCTCCTTCCTACTCCTTAGCCGAGTCTATAAAGCAATCATATCTCAATCTCACATTACCTTAATGAAGAAATCAAAACCCATTAAGTACACACCTTGATGTTCATCCTTTTGCCTACAGAGAGCTTGCTTCCAATGATCCCTGCTTTCTTGTTGTTGGCACCATTGGCGTGTCCATTGGTTAAGGGAGAGGAATCCTCTACTGCATTGGCCTTCTGCATAACAAAGAAATGAGATATTATTATAATACCACTGATTTTTGTACAAAATCTGCATCTGCATCTGTTGACTACCGTGCAAACTCCATATGTAGTGAATATCATGGACAGGGCGCAGTCACGACGCAATCAACTAACAGTCCAAAATGGGAGTTTCCGTACCTGACCACGACACACTTATGATTCAGAAACACCTTCACGGAAAAAGCACAGGTTTATTCGTTAAGGTTTCCGAATTCATAGGTGGTCAGAAAAAAGTGTCAGATGGTTCGGTTATGGAAACTCCCCGTCCAAAAAAGACCCCCCTGCATAGTTTTGAGAAAATTGAGTCACAAGTTCTTGCTTTAAAATCTCAAGTGACACTAATGTTTAAATTTCTCTAATCTCCCAATTGTAAACACGCGATTAACTTTTGAATACGTTGGCTGGTATTCTGAAAAGGAAGACTAACTTTAGCACCTGGGTTTAAACCAGGGGTAGTCCTACCAGAGGGGACCTTTTTTTTCCTTTCAAATACTGTGAAAGTTCAATGTAACGGATGAGAAAAATTCCTCTGGATGGGCCTTTACAGCCCATCCATGAGGAATTGTTCTCACCCGATTACAGCACACTTTTAGAGTATGTTGTAAGAAAAAAGGTCCCTCTCTTGTAGGACTAACCCTGTTTAAACCCCCGGTTCTAAAGTTAATCTCCACTTTCAGAATACCAGCCATGGTGCATAATTCATTGTGTGGAATGCAAGAAGTCTAGCAATAGCTGCCTTTGTCAGAAATCATAAACTATTATGCCAAGGTCTTTTGCATGGTTCTTAAAAAGGTTTTCATAGCGATACACTCACCTGACGAACAATTTTAAGAGCCACTGACTCAAGGAAATATAACTTGAGAGTTATCTAATGCTGGCCTGACCCAGAAAAATGTACGATATACAGCTATTACATTTGCAACCTTCTTACACTCACATAACAAATATAAGTCTGTGGCGAGTTTTTGTTGGATTTTCCATTTTAAATCCTTAACAGGGGTGGATTTCGAGGGGGACTGGGGGGTCACATCCCCCTTTTTTTGGCGAGAACAGTGGCAAGCCTGAAACTTGTGGGGCCCAAGCTGCTGCGGCGGAGAGCGGCACGCTGCTTTTCTTATAAAATGGTTGCCCCTAGTGAGAATTCCCTGGATTCGCGGCCCTTACACAGCTGTTTTGAACTTCCTCATTTAATTAATGAAAAACTCCGAATAAAACAAATTATCGCCGGCGACACACTTTTGACAACTGATTTGGATTATTTGTCCACTAAGTACATCCTGTGTAACTTTTACCAAATTTCATTGCCGGCAGAATATGTATCTGTCTTTAAAAATCTAGTTTCCTTCCCCGTCTTTCTATGGAGAATGGGCATATAGAGGGCTCTATAACACACAAATCAAGACTTTTGTAGGTCTATAGGCAAGATTCTCCACTGGATTTCTGATTTTTGCAGAGATAATAGAAAGATTAAACAAGAACTTACCCTAGTTCGATGTTTGATCTCTATTTCGTGAAGTAATGGTGAACGAATAGATTACCTGAGATACGGCGCCTGCTCAATATGCGCGTCAGTTTTTAAAAGCCCAAGTTATGAGAAATATATGTAATGGTGACCGAAAATACCTGCATAAATTTAATTTTCCTCACAGGGTGGGTGAGGTGTGCATGTAATCCCTCTTCGTTCACCACTACTTTCACGAATATAGATCAACATCGAACTAGGTCAGTTCTTGTTTAAATCTTTTCTATTTCTTTTCGTAATACCTCACCGATTCCTGAGACCTTTAAAGATCGGTTCTCATAATCACAATATTCTCCCAACATCATTTCTCAGTGCTAATATAATTGTATATTTCTATACGTTTCCAAAAGTCACATAAGGAATTCCACAGAAGAAACGTACATAACATTCATAAAAATTTTAATTTGTCCCAACTGGGAAAACCTCAACTTCAATCCCGTGTAAAAATCACTGATCTGCACTAGAAATAGCTTTAAAAGGTATTCCCCAGAAGAATCCGGCAGTAATGGGAAATGGTGGAAATGGGGTCAAGCCAATTTCAACCATTTTTTGGTGATAAAACATGTGGGAGTAAATATTCACAAATATACTTTTAAAAATCTGACATGCCCCCTCTTGGAAATTTGCACACCCCCCTAAAATTGGCCCAAGAGGCCCCCTTCTCGACTTGTAAAATGCCATTTACACCAACTTTGAATGCACGTTTGATACCTAGATAACCCACCTATGAACATTATCTTTTCTACATAATTGTCCATCATTGTCTTTATTGGGGACTCTGAAAAATAATCGTGTCATTTGGAATGTTTCCATGAATTTACCAGGGGTGTAAGCTTATTTTCCCACATTTGAAAAATTCCGAAAAAAA
>JAMKCH010018318.1:0-53213 GCA_023653785.1 Ophioderma brevispina
GACACAAAACAGATTTAGAAAAATTGGGGCACTTCTAACTAAAATGGACAGGTGACGTGCCTCTATTTTGGAGATTGTGCAGATGATCTGACTGTAAATCATAGATGAGATTGTACAAGGCAACTGCCAACATTAACATTCGACGGTGTTATCACTACTGTTCTCACCACTCATGGAGGGAGCCCATCACCGCCACAGTTATAGTAAGTACCTCCTGCAATTAGAAAACAAAATATTTTTTACAAACAAAGAGAAGCGTTAAGCACCCAATTTTCTGTCCAAAATTCAATTATGGACACACACAGAGCAACCCCCCAAAAATAAATCCTTAGAGAATGTGATTAATGCTCATCCCAACTTGCATGCATGGAAGAATTTAAAACAAGTTTCGGCATGGATACACCTGCCTTAGCAAGTATACAGTTAAAAACGACTAGAGAATTATGGCTATAATTTTCAAACTACTAAGATGATTGAAATTTTATGGCAGATCTATATATGAAATATTTGTATATCCTGTATATTTTTTTAAACGTTCACTGGTTTTGAAACAAAGCTATTATGCAACTCACTTAAATTTCCTCATTCAAGTAGGTTCACCTGAAAATTGAATAAATGTGATTCAACTACCAAATCTCCATAGTACTAAACATTGGACAAAAGTTTTGGCACACTTTCTTACCATACCGTTAAATGCCCGCCCCCCCTCCCGGAACAATGTTGCACTGAAATTTTTTAGACTGCAACCTAAAAAACTCAACTTTGATTGGTGGGGAAGGGGGATGGTTTAGGGATTAGCAAAAGCTTCAAGCTTAAAACCCAAAAAGTTTCAATTTCATACCTCAAAAATGGCCGAATGTAATTAAAGATATATTTCCACAAGGTGTGCCACTACTTTTGACCATATTGTAGCGGTTTGTCAACATGATTACTAAAATAGTTGTTGATACTTGTTTTTTTTTTTATCCACAGTGTTTTATCATCAGTACATTGTTTTCCTATACCAAAATATTTATAAAGAAGCTAGCACTTGGCCCAAAATGAAGTTTTCTCGTCAATGTGTGTGTGACAAATCTTTGTTCACTATTGCATTTGGCACTGGAGGATTAAATGCCAATACGGAATTAACATCGGCGCGTCACACTGCTGATGTATTGCAAAATATGCATTTTGAGAAACGGATTTGAAAATTTTGCATTTAATCGCTCCATACTGTTATTAAAACATAGTTTTTCAATTAAAACCTAATTGGAAATTCTTCGTGACTATAAGTTAAATTTCATATATATCCAATTTATTTAGATATGCGAAAATGATGTTGACAATAGCAATTTCAATGTGTAAATACCAACTATGGGTTTGGCAAAATACGTCATTATGTGATGCGTTTGCGCAATCCTCGTATGTGAAAAGAACAACATAGCAATTCTACCGTGAACTGTAATTGTCCGCATAAATCGTCACTATGTGACGTGGCGAATACTTAAAAATGCATATACGATGTTATGGGCCTGGGCAGAATAGATTTTCGACCAAAACTTCGTTATGTGATGCGGACATTTACCTTTGCAATCGTCTATTATTGGTAATTAATTGTTACTAATTAAGCCACTTTGTGGTTTGAAATTTGGTGAATTTGTGGAGTAGTACAAAACGTATATGCCAAATTTCTTTTGGTCCTGGTATGACCACTTGATTTTTAAACTGACAACAAATGCACAAACACATAGTAAAACTTGAGCTACATCAAAACACTATGACCGATTCCACTGTGAACCCAGAAAACCTTTTCTCTTATTTGTCAAAGAATGGTTTTCAAAAATGTTCAACAATTTCGTTAGACAAGATTATAAAGAGTTCTAGCCACTATAGTACATCCATCCACGCCCTCATCCAGCAAGTAGATTACATACATAGTATGATCCATCCACCCCTTACCAGATAAGGAGAATTGCTAACAATAAGTATGTCATCCACAACCCGGATCAGCAGTAGATAGCATACATAGTAATCATCCACACCCTCATCAGCAGTAGATAGCATACATCGTATGTCATCCACACCTTACAGATAAGAGATAATTAGCATACATAGTATCTCATCCACACCCTGATCAGGAGTAGATAGCATACATAGTCATCATCCACACCTCAGCAGCAGTAGATAGCATACATAGTAGGGTCATCCATACCCTTATCAGCAGTAGATAGCACTATAGAGTTATGTCTCCCACCATTATCAGCAGAGAAGCATACATATTATGTCTCCACACCCAAATCGCATTAGATGGCAATACCACGAGTCATCCACACCCTGATCAGCAGTATAGCATACATAGTATGTCATCCATACCCTTATCAGCAGTAATGGCACATATATATAATGTCTCCACACATGATCAGCAGGAGAATAGCATACATAGTATGTTCACTCCCACCCAAATCAGCAAGTAGATGGCATACAAAGTATGTCACCCAAACCCTGATCAGCAGTAGATCGCAGTACATAGTATGTCATCTACACCCTAATCAGCAGTAGATAGCATCCATAGTTTGTCATCCACACATTATCTACAGAAGATAGCATACATAGTAAGGGTCCTCCACACCCAATCAGCAGTAGTAGGCTAAACGTATGTCATCTACACAACCCTGATCAGCATTAGAATATCAGACATCGTATTCATCCACACCTTGATCAGATAAGAGATAATAGCATACCTAGTACGTCATCCACACCCTGATCAGCAGTGGAGATAGTTTTTACTAACACCAAATTTTAATCTGGTTTGTCCTCTGCGTAAAATTAGGGTGGACTGGATGACATCTCTGTATCTAGTCATACTGCTGGTCAGGTGTGGGGATAACATAACTAGTATGCTATCTACTGATGATCAGGGTGTGGATAACATATTAATTGTGATAATCGCTGCATGGGTGTTATCAATTTCACTTAATGTGCTGTGTAATCACGGTGGGCCTTTCCTTTTGAACTAATGGCGCTGACTTACTAGAAAGTCGCATAGCAACAAATGACTGTCATTACAATAACATCATCAAGAATTGAAAGAGGCAGAATTCAACGTCTTTGCGAACATGTGTGATACATAAGAGGTTGGGCGGCACACCGCTATACAGGTCCCCTACTAATTAAAAATTCAATAATATACAATATTTTATTTTTTTCTTTTTAAAATCTTCAGAGATACTCAATGACTTACAAATGCGATCATGGACAAGATATTCACCAAAACAGCGATTTACTGTCAAAAAGTTAATTTTACGAGCTTAATGGCTATCTACTGCTGTGAGGGTGTGGATGCATCATGTATGCGATCTACTTCTGAGCAGGGTGTGGATGGCATACTATTATGCTATCTTCTGCTGATCAGGGTTTGGATAACATACTATGTGTCTATGTAATGCTTTCTGGAAGAGGATGACATAATACGCATGTATCTACTGCTGATCATGGTGGGGATGACATACTATGTATGCTTCACTGTTGATCAGTGTGTGGATGACATACTATGTTGTTATCTACTGCTGATAAGGGTGTGGTACATACTATGCATTCTATCTACTGCTGATCATGGTGTGGGTGAATCTTTATTTGCTATCTACTGCTCAACTCATGTGTGGATGACATACTATGTTTGCGATCTACTGCTGATCAGGGTGTAAATGACATACTATGTATGCATCTACTTCCATCTTGTGTGGATGACATACTAGTAATGCTATCTACTTCTTATAAGGGTGTGGATGACATACTATGTATCTATCTACTGCTGATCAGGGTGTGGATGACATACTATGTATCTATCTACTGCTCATCATTGTGTGGATGACATACTATGGTAAGCTACTACTGCTGATCGGGTGTGGATGACATACTATGTGCTATCTACTGCTTACAGCATTATAGTCATGTGCTAACTACTGCTGATAAGGGTGTGATGACATACTATGTATGCTATCTACTGCGGATCAGGGTGTGGATGACATACTAAGTATGCTATCTACTGGTTTGATCATGGTGTGGATGACATACTATGTCTCTATCTACTTCTGACTCAGTGTGGATGACATACTATGTATGCTTCTCCTGCTGATCAGGGTTTGGATGACATCTATGTATTGCTACTTACTGCTGATCAGGGTGTGGATGACCTACTAAGTATGGCTATCTACTGCTGATCATGGTTTGGATAATATACTGCGATCATGGTTGGATGACAGACTAATGTATGCATCGACGGGTCGGGTGTGGAGGACAGACTATGTATGCTAATTCTACTGCTGTCAGGGTGTGGATAAAATACTATGTTGCTATCTACTGGTCAGGGTTTGGATGACAGACTATGTATGCTATCTACTGGTCAGGTGTGGATGACATACTAGTTGCTATCTCTGGTCAGGTGTGGATGACATACTATTTATGCTATCTAACTGGTCAGGGTGTTGATAACATAACTACTGTTGCTATCTACTGGTCAGGGTGTGGATGACTACTTGTATCTATCTACTGCTGATCAGGGTGTGGTTAACATCCTATGTATGATCTCTACTGGTCAGGGTGTGGATGACATCTAATGTATGCTTCTACTTGGTCAGGGTGTGGATGACGCTATGTATGCTATCTACGGTCAGGGTGTGATGACTACATGTATGCTACTACTGTCAGGTTGTGGATACATACTATGTATTCTATCTACTTGGTCAGGGTGTGGATGACATCTTATGTATGCTATCTACTGCTGATCAGGTGTGGATAACATACTATGTATGCTATCTCTGTTCTAGGGTGTGGATGACATACTATGTATGCTATCTACTGGTCAGGGTGTGATGACATACTATGTATGCTAGCTATACTGGTCGGTGTGGATGAACAGCCTATGTATGCTATCTGCTTCTGATCAGGGTGTGGATAACATACTATGTATGCTTATCTACTGGTCAGGGTGGGATTGACATACTAGTATGCTATCTACTGCTGATTCAGGGTGTGGAATACATACTATGTATGCTACTACTGGTCAGGTGTGGATGACCTACATTATGCTATCTACTGCTGATCAGGATGTGGATAACATACTATGTATGCTATCTACTGGTCATGGTGTGGATGACAGACTCGGTATGCGATCTACTGTCAGGGTGTGGATGACATACTATGGTATGCTATCTACTGGTCAGGGTGTGGATGACCACTATGTTGCTATCTACTGCAAATCAGGGTGTGGATCACATACTTATGCTATCTACTGGTCAGGGGGTGGATGACATACTATGTATGCTATCTACTGCTGATCAGGTGTTGTAACATACTATGTATGCTATCTACTGGTCCTGGTGTGGATGACAACATGTATGCTATCTACTCTGAGCATGATGTGGAAACATACTATGTCGGTCTATCCCTGGTCAGGGTGTTGATGACATACGATGATGCTATCTACGGTCAGGGTGTGGATGACATATATGTATGCTATCACTGTCAGGGTGGGGATGACATCTATGTATGCTATCTACTGGTCAGGGTGTGGATGACATACTAATGAGGCGATCTACTGGTCAGGGTGTGGATGACATACTATGTATGCTTCTACTGGTCAGGGTGTGGATGACATACTATTTGCTATCTTCTGCTGATCATGGTGTGGATTACATACTTATGTATGCTATCTACTGGTACAGGGTGTTGTAAATAAGACACAAAAAAAAACATACGATGTATGCTATCTCCGGTCGGGTGGGATGACCTACTATGTATGCTATCTGCTTCTGATCAGGGTGTGGATAACATACTATGTAGCTATCTACTGCTTATCAGGGTGTGGATACGTACTAACGGCCACCAAAAATAAGTCCCCCTCTTGGATGACCCAACTTTGGCATGACAAAACCACTTTGATGGTTTATTTCTTCCCATCAATAATTTATTGTTTACAGGAAACATTTTCCCATGTAATACCTTTCATCATTGGTTGAAAGGTAATGTCTTTTTCTAACACAAGCATTTTGTGTAAAAATGATGTTTTCAACAGGCAAAAAAGTTGCACTTTTAACTTGTTTGGCAACTATGCAACATAATGTGAAATGGAACCGTTTAATATGGTCCTTAATGCATAACAATGAAATGCACGCCAAATGATTCAGCCTTGTCATCCCATTACTAATGCTTTTCGTATGAGAGGGCAAGAAGTGTACAGGTATCGATCATTAAATGAAAAGATAATGCTTTATCAAAATTGATTCAGGATTGGGTCGTGAAAAGAGAAGCTAAATTTAAATGAATGCTTTAGGAATGAACTGATTGATTATTGATTAATGTCAATGTTGAAAGAAATCTTTCATGACATTGCAAGTGATCTCTTGCAATGGGTTTTTAAACTGAGTTAGAACGAGCGAGCTGCACTGCATTTCGGAATAAGGGTTCTTGTAAAAGAGCTTGCAATGGAGAATGCCTGTGTGAGTCAAAGATCTGCCTCGTCATGGGAGACCCCGCTGTACAACAGTAGGGCAGGACATGTCTATCATTAACATGGCAAATACCGGTGCAAGATTACAGGTTAGTAATTAAAATAAAGGATAACATTTTTGCAAATCATTTGCAAAAAAATAACAATTGAATTAAGCCAAAATAATGTTAATAAAAATAATGACTCATCTCACTATTCTTCTTTTTCAACTCATCAAATTAGAGAGCGTGTACACAGAAGACGAGGGCAACCGAGAACGCAATGCGTCTCCAGACAGTTAGGAATAGACTCATGAATGGCCCTACATTGCAAGGAGACCAAGAAAAATGGTGAAGTTGAATGATGGTCATCGACAAAGAAGGGAAATGAATCTTTATGTTAAATGTAACAGTTTGAAACATGCGCTCAACTAACTGAAGCATACTTAAAGTAATGAACTTTTGTAACCACGGTTGGCACTTTAGACAGTTGAAAGTGCAACTTTTTTTGGTCTGTTTTGAAAACATAATTTTACACAAATCTTGTGTTAGAAAAAGGCATTACCTTTCAACAAATGATGAACTGTATTACATGGAAAAATGTTTCCTGTAAACAATAAATTACTTTCATGCGAAGATCAAATACTCATCAACTTCAGTTTTTCATACAAGTCTGGTCCATCCCAGAGGGGACTTCCTTTTTGGGGACCGTTTATGTATGCTATTACTGCTGATCAGGTGTGGATGACATACTATGTATTGCTATCTACTGCTGATCAGGTGTGGATGACATACGATGTATGCTATCTACTGCTGATCATGGTGTGGATGACAACTATGTATGCTATCTACTGCTGAATCAGGGTGTGGATGACATACTTTGTATGCTATCTACTGCTGATCAGGGTGTGGATGGCATACTATGTATGCTATCTACTGCTGATCAGGGTGTGGATGACCTACTATGTATGCTATATCCTACTGATCAGGGTGTGGATGACAACTATGTATGCTATCTACTACTGATCAGGGTGTGGATGACATACTAGGTATGCTATATCCTACTGATCAGGGTGTGGATGACATACATGTATGCTATCTATGCTGATCATGGTGTGGATGACATACTATGTATGCTATCTACTGCTGATCAGGTGTGGATGACATACTATGTATGCTATCTACTGCTGATCAGGGTTGTGGATGACATACTATGTAGGCTATCTACTGCTGATCATGGTGTGGATGACATACTATGTATGCTATCTACTGCTGATCATTGTGTGGATGACATACTATGTATGCTATCTACTGCTGATCAGGGTTTGGATGACATACTATGTTATGCTATCTACTGCTGATCATGTGTGGATGACATACTATGTATGCTATCTACTGCTGATGAGGGTGTGGAAGACATACTATGTATGCTATCTACTGCGGATCAGGGTGTGGATGACAACTATGTATGCTATCTACTACTGATCAGGTGTGGATGACATACTCTGCATGCTATCTACTGCGGATCAGGTGTGGATGACATACTTTGTATGCTATCTACTGCTGATCAGGTGTGGATGACTTGCTATGTATGCTATCTACTGCTGATATGGGTGTGGATGACCTACTATGTATGCTATCTCTGCTGATCATGGTGTGGATGACTTACTATGTATGCTATCTACTGCTGATGAGGGTGTGGATGACATACTAGGTATGCTATCTACTGCTGATCATTGTGTGGATGACATACACTATGTGCTATCTACTGCTGATCAGGGTTTGGATGACATACTATGTATGCTATCTACTGCTGATCATTGTGTGGATGACATACTATATGTGCTATCTACTGCTGATATGGGTGTGGATGACATACTGTGTATGCTATCTACTGCTGAATCAGGGTGTGGATGAATACTATGTATGTATCTACTGCTGATCATGGTGTGGATGACATAATATGTATGCTATCTACTGCTGATGAGGGTGGGATGACATACTATGTAGGCTATCTACTGCTGATCAGGGTGTGGATGAATACTATGTATGCTATCTACTACTGATCAGGGTGTGGATGACATACTAGTATGCTATCTACTGCTGATCAGGGTGTGTGGATGACATACTTTGTATGCTATCTACTGCTGATCAGGGTGTGGATGACATACTATGTATGATATCTACTGCTGATCAGGTGTGGATGACATACTATATGTGCTATCTAACTGCTGATCATGGTGTGGATGACATACTATGTATGCTATTACTGCTGATATGGGTGTGGATGACGTACTATGTATGCTATCTGCTTCTGATCAGGGTGTGGATGACTTACTATGTATGCTATCTTGTGCTGATCAGGGTGTGGTTGCGTACTATGTATGCTATCTACTGCTGATCATGGTGGGGATGATATACACTATGTGCTATCTACTGCTGATCAGGGTGTGGATGGCATACTATGTATGCTATATACTGCTGATCATTGTGTGGATGACATACTATATGTGCTATCTAACTGCTGATCATGGTGTGGATGACATTACTATGTATGCTATCTACTGCTGAATCAGGGTTTGGATGACATACTATGTAGCTATCTACTGCTGATCATTGTGTGGATGACATACTATGTAGCTATCTACTGCTGATGAGGGTGTGGAAGACATACTATGTATGCTATCTACTGCTCATCAGGGTGTGGATGACATACTATGTATGCTATCTACTACTGATCAGGGTGTGGATGACTACTATGTATGCTATCTACTGCTGATCAGGGTGTAAATGACATACTATGTATGCTATCTACTACTGATCAGGGTGTGGATGACATTACTATGTATGCTATCTACTACTGATCAGGTGTGGATGACTACTATGTATGATCTCTACTGCTGATCAGGTGTGGATGACATACTCTCTATGTATGCTATCTACTGCTCATCAGGGTGTGATGACATACTATGTAGCTATCTACTACTGATCAGGGTGTGGATGACTACTATGTATGCTATCTACTACTGCTGATCAGGGTGTGGATGACATACTGTGTATGCTATCTACTGCTGATATGGGTGTGGATGACATACTTATGTATGATATCTACTGCTGATCATGTGTGGATGACATACGATGTATGCTATCTACTGCTGATATGGGTGTGGATGACATACTTTGTATGCTATCTACTGCTGATCAGGTGTGGATGACATACTATGTAGCTATCTACTGCTGATCAGGGTGTGGATGACATAATATGTATGCTATCTACTGCTGATATGGGTGTGGTTTATGTTATAAATTTAGCACTACTCTTAGTTTTCTTAAAATAAGTAATAAAACAAAACCAAAACCCCTTAAATTAAGAGAGCAATTATACTGATTTATTCATAGAAATTACTCACCTGCAGCGCTTCCAGCAGAAGGGCTAACTCCAAACACAGCCCAAATGTATTCAAACATTACATGACCTGTGACAATTAAAATAATTATGAGGTCTTTAATTAAAGGCTGACTCAGAGATTTTTCAAGATAGTTTTTTGTGTAGTAATTAAATATCATCTAGAGCTAAGATAGTCCCTAAATGCTTAATTCCCAAATTAGAGATGAATCGGATTTTTTTGTTTTCATGCAGTAAACATTTATGCCACATTATAACAGTGCCATAGGATTCCGTGTATAATAAAAATTCCCGACCGAATTTTACAACAAAGTTGTGATTTTCTATATGAAGGACTTCGATTTGAGCTTAGTTATTTTACACAGTGATTAGTATATGGACAAGCTTTATGTCTAGAAAATTGATGGCACCCTCATTTGGAATCTCTGAGTCGAGTCAGCCTTAGTTGGCCTCACACAGTGTTTTGGTCATATGCAAATTAGCTCATTATTCATTAACATGCAGATATCTAGATGCAAAGCTACATTGTATAGAACCGGAAGATATGGTCTACCACCCTACCATACACGGCCAATTTCTTCACGCAGCGACCACCGAGTAGACATGGATTACCTACCCACTATACGTACACTCGCCGGCCAGGATTCTGTGTATTTTTGCTGCATTGACGGCACCAAGAATACCGTCACTTCTCTATTGTCGGGTACCCATGCTCGTTCGTAGGAATTGAAAAGACCCCCCTTTTCGCATATCTTGGTTTAAAAAATACCCCTTTTTGTGCCAAATTGCGAATTTTTAGGACTAAAATATACCCCCCTTTTTCGCGAAATCATGAATGATTTTAATTTATCACCCTTTTCCTAACAAAACCAACAGGAAAATACAGTCAACACTCAAAAGACAAAGTCGATGACACAACAGGTAGTCGTGGTGACCATGCGCAGATGACGAGAGGAATCTCTAAGAATACATATAGACCTATGTCGTCAGCTGAAGTTTGAGAATTGATACTTTGTTGTTTAATCCATGGCGAAAATCACGGACAAATATAAAGGTCTCAATACAGGTTTTTCTGGGACCACCCACTGTATGTACGGTACTCCTTTTCAAATTTTCGCGAAAAAGTACCCCTTTTTGATTTCGCGAATAATAAAATTCGCGAAATTGATTGAGGAAAACAGCCTTTTTTCGCGATCCTACGAACGAGCATGGTACCCGACAGTAAGAGGAGTGGCTGTACCGGGATTGACGGATAGCGTACACACAGCGGCTGTTTCCCCCGTCGCAGAGTAACTATGTGGTTACACCATTTTTGGCATATATTTGCATTTTTTTATTAGATTTGGGGGAATATATGGGGTTTTGATGATTCCCGATTTGAATTCGTAATTATGTTTTCCTAAAAATTATCAAATAATGCTAAACAGAGCCCAAGGGTACAGTGCCCTCATTCAAAATGGCGTTGTGGGTAACCATGGAGTACGGGTAGCTGCATGTCTTACTCTGTTATGGTCTACACCAAATAAGCTTTCTCTCCACCTAGTGGTGAACTATAGGGTAGTCATCGGGGTAGGTACTGTATATAGCCACATCATTGTATACCTAATACCTCTGTACTTTGGAAGCCCTATCATGCAGCTACTGCATCACAACTACCCCAGTGTGTATTGTGCAGTAGCTGCCGTGGTAGACATGGTGTAGATGCCGTATAGGCTACCACGTAAGAAAACGGCCGTGTATTGTCAGTAAAATGGATTCACAACATTTTTAATATGCAAATAAGCTTATTAACATTCATGAACATGAAGATATCTTGTTGCAACTATATAGCAACACATCAATCATGGGCTAACCACCAAACACTGTAAAATAGGATGAATAAATAGCAGGCAATGAATACCATTGCAGCAGTTGTAGGGGTAACCCATTCAGTATCTAATGTATATACTAGCAAAACAGTCTTACCCAGTCTTCTTGAATATGTGCATTATGGCCAAACACATATGATTACCAAAATTATAAAGTATGCTTTTAAGATTTCATCTTTCTAATTAAATAAAACCTTTAGTTTGTAAGGCATAGAATTTGAACTACACAATCAGAAATATGTGAGGCGATCAAGCAAAATGAGTCACAAGACACTAAACCGATTTGTGAGATACCGATTTGTGAGATATGGTCCAAAATAGGTGCAGAGAAGTGAAAATATGGATGGAAATTGACTTTCCTGGGCTCAGAATAGCCCTGCATACTATGTACATCTATGACATGTTCTAAAGGGGTTAGGAACATCACTGTGAACCTAACTCACTATTTTAGAAAACTGTCATTCAGGTAAAGTAGTCCATACTTACCATCAGGGTGACTTGCAAATCCCTTTGGACTCATGTTAACCAGCACTGTATAATTTATGGTAGAGTAGTCCACAAATACCATCAGGGTGACTAGCAAATCCCTTTGGACTCACATTAACCAGCACTGTATAATTTATGGTAGAGTAGTCCACAAATACCATCAGGGTGACTAGCAAATCCCTTTGGACTCATGTTAACCAACTCTCTACCATCATGACCAGCTACTCATGATGGTAGAGTAGTCCATACTTACCATCAGGGTGACTTGCAAATCCCTTTGGACTCATGTTAACCAGCACTGTATAATTTATGGTAGAGTAGTCCATACTTACCATCAGGGTGACTTGCAAATCCCTTTGGACTCACGTTAACCAGCACTGTATAATTTCCTGCAAGTCCCTCACCAGCCGTGCACACGATAGACTCAGTGGTGGCGCTTGTCACATCACAACCAATGCCTCCTATGGTGACCATGATGTCATCCGTGTTGGTACTGAAGCCAGTGCCTGATATAGTGATGGATGTTCCACTCTTTCCTGTAAATTCAAATATAGAAGGATTTATTTTAACTCATCAGGATCAGATATTTTTGAATGAAGGAAGTCCTATTTGTTGTTAAATATAAACCATTAATAACAATGCGAAATTAGTATATGAATGTAAGAAGAAGAGAGAAGCAAGCGAGGTATGGACGAGTCTTGCCCAAGTGCAACACACTAGCTGACCAGCAGCCTCGAAGACCCCCCACAACCTTTATGAGGTGAACACTGATCCAACTGCACCGCATGTGCCCTTGTTAAAGAGAATCATCATAACATTTTTAGGAACGAGAATAATGTTATTGTTTTAGGACTGGGCTACAAGGGATAACATTGTTTGACATTGAATGTAGGGACCCGGGTAAAATAATAAATAAATGAATTTGACTGGAGCTGTGTTTCATGACCTGATATTACAGGAGGAACCTTTATTCTTGTGTGGAAGAAGTTCTTCTAATTCTAACGATCCCCTGTTTTTTTTTTTTTCCTTCTCTCCCTTCAATTTTGAATGAGGCAGTGAACAATGAAATGCCCCTTTATTTCAAATGGAATCCCCCTTACAATGTTACAGCCTTAAGCCTACCTTTCTGCTGGTGTCACTGAAGTCACTGTAGGAGTGTGCCCAGACTGAGTGGAAATCACAGGGTCCACTGATGATGAAGGCATGGTGTCCCCAGTGACCTCAACCTATGGGTAATAGGTAATCATGGAATTTAGATGCCTACAAACTTACTTGAATTAGTGATTCCAACACGAGGCACCGTCACACAAGATCTAACAAGGGCTTTCACACAATCCAATCAGTTGATTTTTGCTACTGATCACTGTTTTTGAACTATGGCAGCTGTTATTCAAATTCAAAATAAGTAACATGATTTTTAGGCAGTACGGCGACTTTGGTTGAATTCTGCATGTCTAAACATTTTTGATGAACAGATACGCATCGTGTGCATCACGCATCAGTCTCGAATTGGTGTGTGCGGAAGTACAAGATCACCAACTTTGTGAATCAACACCAACCAACAATGTGGGTGGTTATGTAGTAAAGAAATAGGGAGTTGTTTGAATAAGCCAAGCTGAAAGAAATTTGTTGTTATCACTTTTTCTGAATAATTGAGATTTTGACAGAATAAGGACTGGTTTGTTGTTTTTTCCTCTCAGTTGGGTTTATTCCACAGGCAGGCCCATATCTTTGGATATAAACAAATTCTTCCATTTGTTGAGACTGTTTTATTCAATGAAATATTTGTTAAAGCTAAAATTCTCTCAGAATTAGTCAAAAACAAAACACATTTTTGTACTAACCATATAACGAGAGGCTGATTTTCCTTTCCAATGGTGACTGAAACAAATGCATTTCCCTTTTTGAGAAGTGGAATGCCCAAAATACCTATAACAACCCCCTTAAAAGACGATGGTCCCACCCGTTACCCCAGGGCACACCCAGTTGACCTTTGCCCTTCCTCTCATTCCTTTTGGCCCCTGAGCTCAGACGGGCCAGCAACATTACATGGTTGGGGGCGGGCCTGGAAGCGGGAAGTCAACATTGGAAGGAAATAGGCCTCAGTTATATGATTGATAAAACATAATGTGTTTTTGACTAAATCATTACACTGAGCTGCTTTTCCTTTACAACCAATGTTTTGACTGACACAAATGCAATAACCTCCGTTGAATGAATATTTTCAGTCAACACCAGACTAGCACCTAGCATTCGGAGGAGGAACATAATGTTTCGAAGAGCGGGATGCAGCCAAAGGTTGAACAAAAAAAAACGCCAGACGCACAACAAACAATGGAATCTGAGATTCCTAAAAGTCAGGAAGCCCATAAACTCGCCCAGACGGTGGAGTACACCAGGGAGAGAATAGGACCTTAGCGACTTTATAACATGTTTTAAATGACCTGGCCAAAGTTTTTGGGAGGAGAGCCAGAGCCGAGATTCCCTGCAGAGAAGACCAAGCCTAAGGACTAGGCGAGAGGAAGAACTCTGGAGGAGACTGGAGTTCGAACGCAAGGCCCTGGACAAAGGGCCAGAAGCACCCCGCGGCAATGCGGAGAACAAGGCTTCACAGACTGGCAAACAACTGAGGATCCGAGAGGGAACCAAGGAAGCGCAAGGCGGACCGGCGTAAAGACGCGGGGCAAAGAAGCCTACCCCAAAAAAACCGCCGACGGACCCCTAAGGAGGGGGTCCGATCAGAATACACCACAGATGAACCCAACGGGAGAGGCCCGATGGAGCTAAAGGTTGAGAGAACTGGAAGGAAGGCTAGAGACCCCCGTCCCTAAGAAGGACTGAGAGACAAGTCCCTACCCGGGAGAAGAGCTACAAGGAGAAGGAAATCTCCGAGCCAATTGGCCGGGAGGGGACCCAAAAAGAAGAAATAAAGCCGAAGACAGAGCGATGCCGCCCCAAAGGGTATTGGGGGCTTTCGCCAAGAGACTCGCCGATAAAACTCATATCCCAAGAGGGAGCTAGCTTTAGGGTCAGGAACAGACGCCCTACAGGAGTCAAAGGAACTAGCCAACGTCACCCGGAAGGACGAATCAAACAACCTTGACTGTGGTAGGCTGAGATAGCCGACGGATAGACAACGGATAATCGGAGACTGCTAACAAAGCCTTAGAATAAGTGAAAAGTCCCACCTGAGGCCGTCACAGCCAGGAACGGGAGGGACAATTCAAGGCCCAAAAAATCGACTCGGAAGTTGACAGAACAACCGAGGAAAAAACGATGCAGCCTCTGCGCACCGAGAGCCGCGGTGACAGAACCGGGCACCGGAAGGGCAGTCGGGCTAGCATTAATGATAACTAGCGCGCCCCCCGATCGGGCCAGGGGTAATACCGGCCTGGAAGTAGAAAAGTGGCGAACCCACCGTAGAATCTACCAGAAGGGGAAAAACCAAGGAAGCTCCGCAGAACACGAGTCTAGCCCCAGAGGCGACCCCGAATTAAGCTTCATAAATCGGCTCGAGCTAAAGCCCTGTTAACTGCTCGGGAAGCCGCGGAGCAGAAGCCTACCCAGTGGCGACTGCAAGCAGAGAGAGGGTGCCAGGTTTCCAAAGAACGAATGAATCCAGAATGCAAAAAGCAAGAACTTTTCTGGACAGAACGACAAATCGATATCGAGGAGGCACACAAGTAGCCGTTAACCGAACGCCGGCTACGGCAGAAGGATGCGCACCAAGAATAGGGTCCCGCGACAGCGCACAGCTGCCTTTCGACACCGAATCCCCCACGCTAGGAGAAAGTTGAAGAGAGCCCCCAGAAAGTTGCTACCCAAACGGGCGAGAACCGAATAAGATCAACCAAAGCCTCGAGAGAGGGATTAACCACTTCGTCAAACCCAAACTCGAGACGTTCAGACAGGGGAAAAACGCCCCAGAGACATTCCCCCCGTGGGAGCCGAGAAGCTCCCATCTGACTTATAAGTCCAGTCACGAGGACTTTAGTCGGAAGTGGGCAAGAGCCACCATGTCAAGGGCTTTCCCCAGACCGTAAAGACAGGAGCCAATCACCGAACGTGCCTCCAGGACCCCGAGAGTACCAAGGTGTAAAGGTGGCACACAGGATCAAGTCGCAAGGCACGGCGGGAAGACAAGAACCACGCCAACTGCCAAGAACAACTGAAAAGCCCACAGCGAAGGCGAGTTCAGAGAACCCACCAAGCAGGGAATACCCAATCGCTGGTTCCCAGCTAGGCTGCACAGTTGGGGACAGAAGGGACGTGGCCCCCCCAAAAAAAAAAAAAGAAACCCCAAGTAGAAGAGATCGAACAACGGGAGCCGGAAACCCGCTGGAGGGGGGATGAACCCCCCAGACAGACCCGATGAATCGGGAGCGCACCTCGGGCCTGAAGCACAGGAACCACGCTAGGCCTGGACGAGCCCCAACGTCTAGGCCCGGACGAGCGCCCACACTGCTAGGCCCCGACGAGCCCCAACGCTAGGACCGGACGAGCCCCACGCTAGGCCCGGACTAGCCCCCAACGCTAGGCCCAGACGAGCCCCAGCGCTAAGCCCGCACGACGAGCCCCAATGAGGGGCCCGGTCCCGAGTCCCCCCAATGGAGACAGCAGACCAGGCTAGTCAGCCAGGAGCCTAAGGAGTGTGCGAGAACTGTCAAAGGCATTCCCTATCCTAGGCAACATAGCTAAACCACCAGCGCCCGGGCAACAAGAGCCCAAGAAGGTGCACGGGGACATCCACTGGTTGGGAGCCCAAGGCCCCAATACGGGAACCCGACCCAGCGTAAGACTGAGATGACCGGCCAGAACCTCCAGAGCATTGCTATGCCCAAAGGGTACCAGCCTGCTTGAAGACCGAGGTCTTCGCGCCCGCAACGAAGTGAGGAGGAGGGCGAAGAGAACACCAGGACGGCTCTGCACAGGCACATGCCTCAAAACCCCGAGGGGGCCAAGGTAACACACCAAGCGGCGGGCGACAGCCATAGGCCGGCTAAGGCCCGCTCAGGGTCCAATCCAGCTGCGTGGAAAAGAACTCAAGGGGCCAGCTACCACCCCTAGGGGAGATGAAGGGCTAAGTCCAGTAGCGAATGCTAGGCGACGAAAGCCCAAGGCCTAGGCCAAGACGGACCAGCCACCGAAGGAGGAGAGGACCGACAAGGCTAAAGGCCACGACCCCCCAAAGGAAGTCGGAGCAAGAACCCAAAGACCCGTATCAACCAACGCGGGATACATGGTCTTGACCCCAAGGGGGGGGACAGAGACTAACGCCAGTCACTAGGCCCGGCTCGGTAGCGACGCTAGGCCCAGCTGATTCCCCTGGAGGGGAGCTAAGCGAACTGCCCCAAAGCCCAAGTCCAATTAATATAATCCAGATATAAATCCCAGTAATTGTGTGGTATGATATATAATGTTTCCCGATTTAGAAGAACCTCAGTCGGTAACATAAAGTCTTCAAATTTGCTCGCATTTAGACAGAAGCCGCGATGAACACACGACGTCCGTATCAGGTTGCGGCCAAAACGAATAAGAGCAAAGGTCAACTGGGGTGACCTGGGGTCACGGTTTGGACCAACTTCTTTTAAGGGGTGTTATAGGTCTTTTGGGGCATTCCACTTTCTCAAAGGGAAATGCATTTGTTTCAGTCAACATTGTGTAAAGAAATCACTCAGTGTAATGATTTAGACTCAGCCTGTCACTCTATTCTGTTAAAGACAGATTGTCACCCAAGAAAGTTAAGACGTTGTTTACAAAGTGGTCCATTTTGAGCACTAATAAGTGTGTGTGTGGGTGTTGTGTGGTGTGTGTGATTGTGTGCGCATGCTACAGGCATACACATATGTGTTAAGCAGATACAAATTTGGTTCAATTTGTGTACACAGAGTGCACGGCTTTGTTTGCAAACAATATTAATGACCGTCATTGTTTCCTCATTATCCCTAACCTGTGTTTGTCATGAGGTTTGTCCGGATAAAATCTCCATGAAATGGGTCCAATCATCAATGAGCCATCTAAGTGCTGGTCACACAGTGACACTGAACATTGTTACCCATCAATCGAAATCCAACTACCTGAAAAATATAACAAAGCCCTGCCATTGTACCCATTAAATCTGAATCAACCACCTGAAAAACATTTAACAACGCCCCCGCCATTGTTACCGCATCAATCGGAAATCACCCATCTGAAAATATATTAAAACAAGCCTGCCATTGTTAACCATTAATCTGAATCACCACCTGAAAATATATTAAAAACAAAGCCTGCCCTTGTTTACCCAGCACATCCTGATCAACCACCTGAAATATATTCAAACAGCCCTGCCATTGTTCCCATCAAATCTGATCAAGCAACCTGAAAATAATTAAGACAACCCTGCCAATTTTACCCATCAATCTGATCAACACCACGAAAATATATTCAAACAAGCCCTGCCATTGTTACCCTCACAAATCTTTATAACAACCCCCCTAAAATATTTAAAACAAGCCATGCCATTGTTACCCTCAATCTGATAACACCTGAAAATATTTAAACAAAGTCTCTGCCAATTGTTTAACCCGTCAAATCTGAATCACCACCTGAAAATTATTAAAACAAAGCCTGACATTTGTTTGCCAGTCAAATCCTGATCAACCCCCTGAAAATATATGAAAACAAAGCTGCATTTGTGACCCATTAAATCTGAATCCACCACTGAAAATATATGAAAACAAAGCCCTGCCATTGTTACCAATCACATCTGAATCAACCACCCGAAAATATATTAAAACAAAGCCCTGCCATTGTTACCCATCAATCGACCCGACAACTGAAAATATAATTAAAACAAAGCCTGCCATTGTTACCCTCAAATCTGAATCAATCACCTGGGAAAAATAGTATTAAAAACAAGCCCTGCTTGTTACCCGTCAAATCGAATCAACCACCTGAAAAATATATAAAACAAAGCCATGACATTGTGGCCAGTCAAATCTGAATTAAACCCCTGAAAATATATGAAAACAAAGCCCTGCAATTGTTTACCATAAATCTGGAATCAAACCACCTGAAAATATATGAAAACAAAGCCCCTCCTGCCCATGGTACCAAATTCAATGGAATCAACCACCCGAAAATATATTAAAATAAACACCAAGCCGGCCATTGTTACATCCAAAATCTGACGACCACCTGAAAAATATAATTAAAAACAAGCCCTGCCTTGGTAACCCATAAAATCTGAACGTACCACCTGAAAATATATTAAACAAAGCAATACACTCTACAACACGACATATTCTAAAAAGTGCATTTTTTCACCACTAAATTATCTTAATTACTAAAGTAGTCTGAACAATCCAGCAAAAACCTAAATAGTGCAAGACATGAGGGGTGACTCAAAATAATTGTATCTACCCTATCAGTGGGCTGCAAACCTCCAGTTAGAAGTCCATTCAATGTCCAAGGGTGTTGCCATAACATCTCTTAACACTTTTTAACACTCCAGTTGTCACGGTTGCAAGTTTTCCACAAGCTCTTTCATTTGCCTAGCGAAGCATTCGACTGGAACTATAAAATTTAAAACAAAGTAGCAGTTTAGTACACGAACATTAAAAAATTAAAAGCGTGCACGGACCGATTTCTTTTAAGTTTGCAAAAATGGGGACAAAGGGCACATGGGGGCTATCAAACATGTGGGGCACTACCAAGGACCATTGTATCAAAGGTCATTAGACAATTGATGACATCTGTGGATACACCAAGCAATTTTATGAATTCTGAGTCATTTTGGAGACATGACATCTAATTGACCTCTAAAATAACCTTTGACCCCACTCCACTCAGGAGTAAACTGGGGGAAGCCACTACCCATGGACAAGTACATGGCAAGTCGCAATGAAAAGGTTTTTTTGTGCATGTGTGTAATTACTAGTGTGGCAATTTAATAGTTTAGGTAAAACATTTGGTCAACTTTTTACCACACAGCCACAAACACAGGACACCCTACCAAAGCACTCCCTATGTGCCCTCTTGCAGATGACACAAAATAATGGTACTCCCTAAGGAGTTGGGTCATATTATTCGTCTTTTTCTAACTTGATAAATATGGTTTCATTTATCGATATGAACAAAAAAAAATTTAAAGAAAATGAAAAATTTTGCGGTTTCTCGGCTTGTGGCACTCACTATGTTCAAGTAATATTATTAGCTGTGGGTGCTAGCCTAATTGCACTCGACCTCAAATGACCTTGACCTTTGGCACATAATTGGAATTTCAACTTTTCAATGGAAGGTGAACTTTAAAACAAACCTTAACAGCCTTATTCAACTGGACCTCACATAACCTGTGACCGTGGCACATGGCCTTTGACATCAGGCAACACAAATGTGGGACCCCATGTTGCACCTATGTTTGGTTCCAATTGAAAAAAACGTCCACTTTCAATTGAGGTGAATTAAAAAAAAAAAAACTTTTTATTTTTTTTATTTTTTTTACACACACACATACACACGTACACAGATCTAAGGGTCCTTCCAACATTGCTGGCAGCCCATTAAAAAAATTGGGGGTTCACCAAGTTTTTGTTATATAAAAACCATTATGAAATATATATTCTCACATAACAAATTGCCTCCAAAGTGATGTTAAAATAATTTTTTATTGAAGGATTTATGGATAGCCTAAATAGGTTTTAGACTCGAATTTTTAGCTGTTAAAATAAAGTTGTGCGCCTCATTGACTTTTCTAATAAAACGAAAACAATATTGGTGGTCATCCAAGGATCTTTTTGAGAATTCACTTGCAAATTTTATTTTTATTGAAAAAATTAACCATGCAACATCTAGGTGTGCTTAGCACTGCGACCTACTGTACTTCTGTGATGGGAGTAATTTTTTAATTGTGTAAAAATGTTTTACTACGCAGGATTTGCGTATTGCATTTGATGCTTCAGGTTGTGGAAGGCACTACGGAAGGTTTTTGAGGCTTGGAAAAATGCCAAAAGGCGATATAAACCCAAACTTCAAGTATCTGATTTTATTGCTAAACAAAAGAGCAATGTCAACACTTATGACCTATGACTTATGAGTATTTCTTTCAAATCTTCCCCAATTGAAATCGTCTTTGATTTGAAACTGCAATCTCCAACATCTGTTCTACAATTTACTGATAAATCATATTTTTGATTGACCCATATATTTGTTGGGAGGTTTCCATATGTTAACCCCTTTAAGTTCTACAAGTAAAATTCTTTTTTACTTTTTTCTGATTTTTTTGTCAGGTCCCTACTTATTATCAGTTGTCAAAATTGTGTCGCACTGCTAAATTGTTTCAAAATAAGACAAATTTTCATGGAGTTAAACTGTGAGTTTTGTAACATTATTACTGCAAATTAGCATATGATACCTCTAGTTGGTCATGTTAAACTTTAACTTGTTTCACAAGCTACCTGATACATTCCTATTCTTCCAATGCAAAGTAAATTGTCCTCACTGGAGGTGTGGGCAGCTGCTTGCGTAACACACGTATACACTAGCACCTGGCTGTTACCTCTGATATCGTAAACATATTGCTATCAGCCATTGACTACCGAATGTCTGCTCGGTATCTTTGATACCCAACAACGGGAAGTCATGTCCACAATTAGCAGAACATGGTGATTTTGTAAGTGTTGTTTGATTTAGTTGCCGTTTACGTTACTTACATGATCCGTTTTGATATAGCCAACTGACTGGCCGATTCCACACTTGAAAAAACAAATCATAATAATGTAGGTTAAGCCTGCACCCCGAGTTAATTTCACAATGTTTTTCAATCACTATGACCTAATAATCATGTAAATTTTACCAGGACTTCTTCATCATAACTTCATTACATAGGAGATCCTTTTTTATAATGTCAACCAAAAGGTGTAAATACTAAATGTCTGACACACATACACACACACATGGATCATGCAACCTCAGGTCTTCTGTTCATTGGACAACCTGATATGGCCCTTGGGCTGCTTGATTTCATGCAAAAAAAAATGAAAGACAAAAACAAAATGAACAAAAATTACAAACCACATGTAAATTTGTTTTACAATACATATTAATTTTTGACAGTTATGAGTGAGGTTAATTACTTACACTTGCATTTTTGGCTGTTAAAATAAAGTTGTGCGCCTCATTGACTTTTCTAATAAAACGAAAACAATATTGGTGGTCATCCAAGGATCTTTTTGAGAATTCACTTGCAAATTTTATTTTTATTGAAAAAATTAACCATGCAACATCTAGGTGTGCTTAGCACTGCGACCTACTGTACTTCTGTGATGGGAGTAATTTTTTAATTGTGTAAAAATGTTTTACTACGCAGGATTTGCGTATTGCATTTGATGCTTCAGGTTGTGGAAGGCACTACGGAAGGTTGGAGGGCGTGGAAAAAAAGCAAAAGGCGATATATAACCCAAACTTCAAAGTTCTGATTTTATTACTAAAAAACAAAGAACAATGGGCAACACTTTATGAACCTATGGGATTATGAGGGTATTTCTGTTCCAAATCTTCCCAATGAAATGTCTTTTGATTTGAAGATGAAATCTCCACATCTGTTCTACAATTTACTGATAAAAATCATAAATTTGTGATTGCCCAGATATTGTGGGAAAGATTTTCCATATGTACCCCTTTGAAGTTCTACAAGTAAAAATTCTTTACTTTTTTCTGATTTTTTTGCATGTCCCTACTTATATCCAGTTGTCCAAAATTGTGTCGCACTCCACGTGCATATAAAATTGTTTCAAAAATAAGACAATTTGCATGGGAGTTAAAGCTGGTGAGTTATTTTGTAACATTATTAATGCACAATTAGCTATTGTATACCTCTAGGTCAATGTATGTAAAATTTTACCGGCACATACCTGTTAATTCCTATTTTCCAATGCAAGTAAATTTTCCATCAAATGGAGGTGTGGCAGCTTGCTTGCGTACACATGTATACAATAGCGACCTCGCGTTCGCCTTCTGATTCGTACAGCATGCTATCAGCCATGGACTACGAAGGTTCTGCCTGGTCATCTTTGATAACCAACAAGGGAAAGTCATGTCCACCATTAGCAGGAACCATGGTGATTTTGTAAGTGTTTGTTGATTTAGTGACGTGTACGTTACTTACGAGATCCTGTTGGGACTTAGTAGAACTGACTGCCGCTTTCCACACTTGAAACAAATCAGAATACTGTAGGTTAAGCATGCACCCAGAGTTAATTTCACATGTTTTCAGTAACTATGACCTAAAGTAATGCACTGTAAAGTTACAAGGACTTCTGTCATCATCCCTTCATACCGGGGTATGAGCTTTATAAGTCAACAAAAGGTGTTATACTAACATGTCTGAACCCATACACGAATCACATGATCATGCCACATAGGTCTTCTGATTGCATTGGACAAACTGATATGGCCCTTGGGCTGCTTGATTTCATGGCAAAAAAAATGAAAGCCCAAAACAAAATGAACACAAAATTAAAACCCCATGTAAATTTTTTACCAATAAAATATAATTTTTGGACCAGTTATGAGTGAGGTTATAACTTAACACTTTGCATTTTGGTCGTGGTTAAAGTTGGGATTTGGTTTGTCCACGAAGAAATAACCTTCTGGGCTACACTCCTGGGTGGTAATCCAACACAATTTGAAATTTTCCCGGTCCCTCAGAAATTCGCCTTGGCGAGGGAAGCGGTCCCGTGCGGGCGACAAGCGTGCCCAGAGCGGAGATGGGTGGCGTCGAGAGGGGGCCGCACAGAGCGAGCCGTGGACTGAGACGACGGCGGGGCACACAGGAGCACTGAGAGAAGCGAGGCGCGAGAGCCGGACTCTGCGTGGGGCCGGTGAGAGTGTAGGCATGGGAGAGTGCGTAGCAATAAAACAGGCAGTCAGAGTCCTCAGACTTAGTGAACAGAATTTTCCTCAAGTCTACATCCCTGGGGTAAATATTGACCAGAACAAATCCCTCAAGATTTGAATCAATGATTCAAGGGCAGCCAGTGCACAGTTATTAAAGACACTTATTTAGTGATTGTATAATCAGTTATAAACCGAAAAAATCATAAAAAATCAGATTTTTGCATGTATTTAACAACTACAGGATTCCTAAATACCCTGCAAATGTTAAGACCAGAAAGCAACCTAATAAGGCCAGAATCGGAGATTGTAGACATTACTGTCCGTTAGGACACTTTACTACACGTAATTGAATATGGAGAATCGTATCTTGAAAAACTGCTTCGCGTTTATTCCTTTTCTTTCAATTCTACAGCTAGAGAAAAGGGAACTCATGAGAATTCTACGACTTATCCTTCCACTGAAGCTATCCTGCAAATTTCAAAAATATTTTAACTCAAGAGAGTGTCTTTTAAAGGTGCAAGAAGAGATTTTTGAGGCACCCAAATATTGTGTCATTAATGGTAATCTATAGCTTAGACAATTCAATTAGATTTCTTACTTGTATTTGGACTACAGAAATGTCTTAAAAGAGTAGAAAAAAGTGATTTTGATTCGCTGATTTTCAATGTAAAACATGGACTGAATTTCGTATTGCTTCCTATATGAAATTAGAAACCTTCACAAATTTGTTGTTTCTTTCTTTTAATAGAAACTATTTTCAGCTTAATCCTTTCAGATGTGGATATCTTTGATGGACGCTTACATTCAGGTTAAAAATCAATACTTTCGATTTCCTGGACACTGATATAGGTTATCTCTCATTGCATCCTTAATTAGGGGGTTCACTCATGGATTTTCATGAGTAACGCGGTTTTGGCACGAGGGCAGGACCAGTGCCGTTTCGCGCCGGCCAGCTGGCTGCTCAAGGGCTATTAAAAACAAGCTTTTACTCATGAAATCATGAGTAAACCCCTGTTCACACATCATTATTTTGCATGTTTGTACATTAAATCCCCAAAATCAGCTTGCAAAGTCAATCTTTTCATGTCATGTTTTGCATCTTCTTCACACTCTGCATGAAAAACAGCATGATCGAGTATCAAAATGGGATTGTTCCATTTACTGAAAGGGCTGGGTTTTCGAATGTTGCACAACATTGCAAAAATTTGAACGCAGTTTTGGTTTTATTCAACACTATTCCAAAAAAATATTGTGATTATAGTCATATTAATTTATTTTTACAAAAATATATTCCGGCTTATTATTAATTTTGAGACAGTAATAGCCGTAGCAACCATGCTCATGCATGTAAACACGTATACCTATTTATACATGCCTACCCAAAAAGTGATCCGAAATTTGATTACTGCGGGCTTTTTTAAACGTGTTTAGGACTGGCTCTCAACCAATCACAACCGCGGAAGGAAATCTCATAATGACGTGTGAACATCTAATCAGAAATATGCCCTTTTTCATGTTATTGACAAAGACATGATTTTCATTGCCCAAGCTACTTACATGAACCAGTGACAGTTGATCGGCAAAGGTAGAAGTTATCGATGTAATAGTTGTCGGCTTGATTGCCTGCAAACTTGATTCTGGAAATTGTAAATGATCTGTCACTTGCATGTGAATAGAATGACCAAATGTCCTCAAGATCAACACATCTGAAAGCCCAGTCCTCTTCTGTAATATAATCCCTGTAATACATAATAGGATTAAAATAAACACATCTTAAAAGTAATTTCCCATCCCACCACTGAAATTTGTCAAGTTCAAACACTACACTGTATTATACATTATGGGATACATTTGGAAGCGGTCTTTATTTACACATATTTCAACACCTCATTAATGCCTACTTGATCGAACAAACCCCAGGATTTAAAAGCAATTCAAACTTTCTAGACAGCTCGACCTCTGTGCCTGTACACAACTCGAATTACCGCACACGTCACGCCACACGTTCCCATACAGGCTGGTTGAAGTGTTTCTAGTATGACTTGTAATCTAAAAGTACAATTTAGAGCATTTCAGATGTTACAAAATAAAAAGTTTATCCACAAAATGCAATGGATATGTCCAAATATCCACAAAAGTTGATTTACCTTTTAAAATGACAAAATATGAGAGGGTTACAAACGGTGAAATTAGGATTGAAATCAGACTCTTCTGTTTAGACGTGTGTGGGACCAGAGCGTTCAGTTGAACTTCGTTTGACCTTGGAGTGAACGCTCTATCTTACACACAGAAATTTCCACTTCAAAACTGACAAAACCTGGTTAAATTTTTCAGTTATAAATGGGCTTGCGGGCCTTATCTTATAATTAAATGAAAAATCAAAGGTTAACCAGTAAGTATACACTTTTAACTTGGGTTAGAAAAAAAAAAAAAAAAAAAAAGTCAGACCATTATCTTTTTTAGGGGTGTAATTATGGTAATTTGGGGCATTCCACTTCTCAGAAGGGAAATGCATATGTTTCAGTCAACATTGGTGTAAAGGAAATCAGTTCAGTGTAATGATTTCTTCTGTTTAGACGTGTGTGGGACCAGAGCGTTCAGTTGAACTTCGTTTGACCTTGGAGTGAACGCTCTATCTTACACACAGAAATTTCCACTTCAAAACTGACAAAACCTGGTTAAATTTTTCAGTTATAAATGGGCTTGCGGGCCTTATCTTATAATTAAATGAAAAATCAAAGGTTAACCAGTAAGTATACACTTTTAACTTGGGTTAGAACCTGCGACAAAAAATCTGCGATCAGCCGTTAGCGACATAACACGGTTTTGCTGTTGGAAGGTGAAATCAAGTCTTGTGCAAAGAGACCTTCAATACAAATTTGCACGCTTTTTCCGACTGATGCTTTTGTTAAATTTTAGGTGTAAATGGGGGCTTGCGGGTCTTATTTTCCATCAAACACTCAGAAAAAATTTATTTTAGATATGTTAGAAGAACACTGGACTTGCGACAAAAACTTTTGGTTCTGTAGATATACAGTGCCGTACTGATGCGCTGTATGTCTTATGTATGGTTAAATGTTTGAGGTCAGTACATGTGGAGCTATGTGGAATAGGAAATAAAGTAGACAGCAAAGTTTGATATTGGTTGCAGTAAATCATATAGAGAATGGGATTTCAGTCATGCAATTGGGTATATTTCGGGATCCGGTCAGTGAACCCTGTATTCAGCACATACGTGACTTGCCTGATCCGATTAAATGAGCAGCAGTACGATTGTTTTCTTCAAGGTGTTGGGCACGAGATTGTAGTTTATAATACAATAGAAAAAATACAGCTATTCACCAAAGGCAATGGCCTCTGATGTTGCAGTTGTGAAGGGGACAAAAGGTCAAGAAGTTACAAGGTCACAGTGAAGTTACAAGGTCACATGACGTTACCAAGGGTCACATGAGGTCCACAACACGTATTGGGTTTACTACCCAAAGACGATCGGTCCAGGTCCTGAAAAATTTATTGACATGTGGCTAGCACCAAGTCAATATATGATATATATACCATTTTAAGGTAGGTTTTCCTTTGAGGGGCCTGCTAATGGATCTGTGGTAACCAATACTACCTGTCCCAGGCCTGAGTTGTCGGCCCTGGGCTAAGCCGTCACCCCCCATCGGATTATGATGAGGGAGCTGGTTCCCTGTAGAATGAAATAAAGAAGATCTACCTTACAAGGGTAGTCAGCTCTGGAGACTAATGGCGGCCCCACCAGCACATGCTGCCTTGCATGGTGGGAGGTGGTTGCCCACAAAGGATAGGCGCCCCGTCCGAAAAACTGTGGAGGGTACGTGGGAAAGGGCATCCGGGAAATGTATCGGTGCTTACAATAATCCTCACACATGCCGTATTGCCGAGTGAGGTGTATCAGGCCACCCTCGTTAACGGGGACAAAACCGGATTTAAAACTTTGGTATAACTAAATAACTAAACTAACCTCTCTCGGGCAATTCACCTTATGGCTCAGAGAACCGTTGAAAGCTCTTCAACGAGGTGGTAACTTGTGGGCTCTACCTTAGGACACATAAATGCAGGGCTATTGAAATGTTTGCAAGCATGTGGAGAAGCCGCAAGTGCAATTACGTTTTAGCATTAACATTTTACCCCAGACAGATACACACATGAATTATACACTGAGCAAAAGCAAGCCGTGTGCCCTCTACAGGATGACAGTAAATTGTTATGTTTTATAAATCACACCAATTTGTTAGAGGGCGGAAGGAGAGCTACGTGAAGAGCTGTTAAGTGCCACGGAGGAATTTACCCACCCAAAATGGGTACCAACATAGGCCGGCCGCTACAAAAGTGGGGTGCGGAGCGAAAAGGGGGGGGGGTGGGTGGGGGTAATCCATCCACCGAGGTTCACACACGTAGCCTGACCGACTAGTTTGCCCCTGCGTGGAGTACCTGGTAGGGGGACTCCAAGCAAAGGAGTTTGATTGAGTTTTCGTTAGTAATGTTATCCATTATTTCACATTTTGGTCACATATGTAGCTGTTTTATACAAACTGTACTATATAGGGTTTTTGATGGTATGATTCTCAATAAAGTACAAGATGTTACACGCTTGAAAATGATCAGAAGTCGTAAAACAACAATGGAATGTTTGCGCCCTCTATGGTCCAAATTGCTGCCTACTAGACTGTAGGAGAGTACCTGTGAAGGTACTCCGCCTGGAGTAGTAGCTGCAGAGGGACTCCACTAATGGTGGATTATATGGGTACCTATCAGTGACCGAGAGGCAACTACAGTGGACACTATAGGATGGGTACTGATAAGTTAAACATCGCTGCTATCTCCCTCAGTGGGTTTGTGTACTTCGCAGGTATTTAGTTGTAGGTACTGCAATTAATAATGCCTCAAGGGTGGTTGCGGGTCCGGAGTAGAGATAAGAGTACCCATGGATAGCCTATAGCTCTGGGTACAACGTGAGTAGGAATCTTGAGTTGATAAATATATTTAGAAGGACTTAGTGTCTGACAACTTTGTTATTGGGTTCAGCATCACTCTGATACGGGGAATTAACATGCACTTATACCCATACCATGAGGTTCGTACATGTAATTTCCCTGTACCAAATCAGGTGCTTAGACTTATAATTTATCCCTTGATAACCAATCAAATTGACATTCCTATACGTATGTATTTTTTTAGCTTTTCTTACCAGTCTTCATTGGATTACTTAAGCGTATGATTTCATTGGGGAATGACTACTTGTGGACATCAGGCCACAAAATATAACTTACCCGTACTGTTTCAAGAATGGCACCCATTCAGGATGCCTACTTATAAACTCACGTGCGTTCTTGTGTATAACGTAGTAAACCTTTTTGATGTGTTCTTGGGACAAAATACCTTCCAGGGGCCTAAAACACAACTATACATGTCCAGATCACAAAACAAAGAAAAAAAAGTAGACGTAAAATAGAGATTCAGTATCCTCTTCCTCAACGCTGTGTTTGCGTGACTTGCACCAGTAAACTTTGTTCTGGACATAACTCCTAGAGACAACACACATCTAAAGGTAGCCAGATCACAAAGAAAGTAGAGTAAAATGGGGGATTTTGGGTTAGAATACGCTCCATGATAGCAGTATGGACGGATCATTTGGTTATTGCGGGACTTTTGAAAATAATACCTCTTGCTTGACAAGACACTATTTAGGTTCATAATACCCTACGTATTTTGAGACTGCAATTTGGTTTGTTTGCCCATAAATATCCAAGTTCCAATAACTATAAGGTTAGGCAGCGTATTAAGGGGGGGGGTAAATAGAACACATAGGCCTAAATGCTTCAATTGTTCTAAAATTAAAGAGACAATTTGCAGGGGGGTCAAACAGCATGAGACAACCAATGTTGTTGTGGCCAACATTTAAGATTTTCTCGAGCAAAGGATAAGGCAAGAAAATGCTTCTAGCTATCCCTAGCAATTTGAAAGAAAAATACCTTATTGGCTCTGCTGAATGAAAATGACTCAGGGTTTCGACCAGATTATCTGGATACCAGCAAAGAAACCATCTTCGGGATTCCGGAGGGAGTCCTCCACAGAAAGGTTCTACGTAAATTTCAATCGTTCCTGGATAAGTCACCCAAAAGTTCATCATCAAAGTAATGCTAGAAGAAGCTGAGCGTCTGCAGACAGTACACTTGAGGCTGAATAGAGTCTAGCAAAGCACTTCTGACGTTGAAGAGCTTGATAAAAAAGGTTAAGGTGTTGACAGTTTGAGATACCTTAGGGTTGTGGCATGTTTTCATTCATTTCAAATGTACAAACTATGTGTGAGTTTGTTTCTAGCCAAAGCCTCTTGGATATGTGAATAGAGTGTGTCAAAAAGTGTGAAAGAAAAATGCAGAAAATGTGACTGGGCTATTTGAACCAACATCAAAATAAAAAAAAGTTCCCTAAAGCAAGATTCTGAAAACTTCAGTGTTGACAGTAATGTTGAAATGAGGAAAAGGACGTTTATACTATAAGGTGTTGGAAAGCTGTCTTGTAAAAAAATAATACGATCCATAACTTTTGCCTTAACGGCTGATAAGCCACACACAGTTCAAGCAATATGATTCCCTTTAAAAACTCACAAGTGATTTACAGTGCCCATTGTCTCTGTGATTAAAACAGCAATGGAATCAGTTTTTAAAATCCTTCCAAAGGTGCGAACATATGTCATGAAAGTCATATTCTTTTCTATTGAATCCATACTTGGTCAGACAACCATTCATGGGGTATTGGGAGGCATTCCGCAAGATTATGATTGGTTTGCACACACAGTCAATACACCCAAAGATCTGGGTATCACAATGAAAAGTCGGCCTATCCAATCAATAAAAATCCTGGACCAAAACCACACTGTACACCAAACAAACCAACTCAGTTGCACTAAGGTCTAAGTATCATGCCAGGTTATCTGAGCAGATAGTGCAATTGCATCATGGCCTCCTGCTTGTTTGAGGCTGGCAAATGTAAAGGGGGTTTGCCTTTTGACGAAGGATGGTGTGTCAGTCCCAATGCATAAGAAAGGAAATCCCCGTAGACAGGCAGATGAGGGATAGACGACACACAATGGTCGTCCATCGCGTCACTACTCCAGCAGAGGACCATCTCATCATAAAAACGAGCTCTAAGATGAAGAGCCTCAACAGGTAACGTCATATGATTGCTTTACAAAGGTAACATGTCCTTTTCATCACATTTCTGACAAAAGGTTTCTCTCAAAAATGTGAATTAATATATTTAGAATGACTTAGTGGTATGACAAATTTGTTATCAGGTTCAGCGTCACTCTGATACGGGGAATTAACATGCACTTATACCCATACCATGAGGCTTCGTACATGGTAATTCCCTGTACCACATCAGTGCTCAGAACTTATAATTTATCCCTTTGATTAACCAATCAAAATTGACATTCCTATATCTGTATGCTCTTTTTAGCTTTTCTTACCATGTCTCATTTTGCTTAATTACAGCGTATGATTTCATGAATTACTACTTGGTGGACATCAGGCCACAAAACTCAACTTACCCGTCTGTTTCAAACATGGCCACCCATTCAGTATCCTCTTCTAACTCCCCGCTGTCGTCTGTGTATTGCACAGTAAACTTTGCTGTCTTGGACATAACTCCCTTCAGGGCAAAACACATCTACAGGTCCAGATCACAAAAAGAAAAAAAGTAGAAGTAAAATAGAGATTCAGTATCCTCTTCCTCAACGCTGTCGTCTGTGTACTGCACAGTAAACTTTGCTTCCTTGGACATAACTCCCTTCAGAGCAAAACACATCTACAGGTCCAGATCACAAAAAGAAAGTAGAAGTAAAATGGGGATTTTGGGTAGAATACGATCATGATTAGCAGTATGGATCGGATCATTTGGTTATCTGCTGGACTTTTGAATAAACCTCTCTGGTGACAAAAATATTTAGGTTCAATAATACCTACGTATTTTGATGCAATTTGGTTTTTGCCCATAATATCCAGGTACAATAACTATAAGGTTAGGCCAGCTATAAGGGTGGCTAAATAAACCCTAGGCCTTAAAATGCTTCAATTGTTCTAAAATTAAAAGAGACAATTTGCATGGGGTCAAACAGCTGTGACAACATATTGTTGTTGTGGCCAAACATTTAAGATTTTCTCAAGCCAAGGATACAGGCAAGAAAATGCTTCTAGCTATCCCTAGGCAATTGAAAGCAAATACCTTATTGGCTTTGCTGAATGAAAATGACTCAGGGTTTCGACCAGATTTATCCTGGATCCCAGCAAAGAAGACATCTTCTGGATTCCTGAGGGAGGTCCTCCCACAGAACGGTTCTACGTCATTCACTCGTTCCCCTGATAAGTCACCCAAAGGTTCATCCTCAAAGTCATTGTAGAAGAATGCTGAGCTCTGCAAGACAGTACACTTGAGGCTGAATAGATCTAGCAAAGCATCTTGGACCTGTGAAAGAGATTGATAAAAAAGGTTAAGGTTGGCAGTTTGAGATACCTTAGGGTTGTCCATTGTTTCATCATTTTCAAATGTACAAACTATGATGCTGATTTTTTCTAGCAAAGCCTCTTGGATATGTGAAAGAGATAGATGTCAAAAGATGTTGAAAATAAAAATGCAGAAAATGTGTACTTGGCTGGATTTGAACCAAACACAAAATAAAAAAGTTTCCCCTAAAGAACCTCTGAAAACTTCAGTGTTACAGGTTAATAATGTTGAAACTGAGGAAAGTTTATACTTATAGGTGTTTGGAAGCTGTCTTGTAAAAAATACAGATAACTTTGCCTTAACGGCTGAATAAGCACAAAGTAAAGACAATATGATTCCCTTTAAAAACTCACAAGAGTGATTTCATGCCCATTTTCTCTGTGATAAAACATGCAATGGAATGCAGTTTAAAATCCCTTCCAAAGTTGCACCATATGTCATGAAGTCATATTCTTTTTCTATTGAATCCATACTTGGTCAGACAACCATTCATGGGGTATTGGGAGGCATTCCTAAGATTATGATTGGTGCAACACACATTCAATACAAAAGATCTGGTATCAACAATGAAAAGTAGGCCTATACAACCAATAAAATTCCTGACCAACACACACTTGTACACCAAACACAACAACTCATTGCACTAAGTGATCATGCCCAGGTTATCTGATCATGATAGTGCAATTGCAATTGGCCTGTTTGAGGCTGGCACATGTCAAAGGGGTGTATCGAAGGATGGGTAGTCAGTCCTCATGCATCAGAAAGGAAATACCCGTCGAACAGGGTCAGATGGAGGGATAGACCACACAAATGTCGGTCAAAGTCACTCACTGCCTCCGAACATAGGAACATCTCATCATCACCTGGAGCTCTAAGAGGAAGAGCCTCACAGGTAACGTCATATGAGCTTTTATACACAGTTAAACTGATCCTTGGAAACATTTCCTGAAAAAGTTTTCATCGCAAAAAGTGGGAATTAATTTTCAATTTTAATGGTTTAGGGTTTCATTTTCAGCACACAGATCCAGGCTGTACTCCAACCACCGGACTTGCCGGAGGGTTAGTAATCTAACCATCAGAAGACTTTGCAAAGGCCTTCTTAATTGCTCGTCGTCTTGTAAAGAAGGCCATACTGATGATACGACACAGGCCAGCCCATTTGCAATGGGGCAAGGGCAAGTGAAGGGTGGGCACAGCAAGAGTGGGCAAACATTCTTTTAACAGATGACTGACATGTGTTTAGTGCATCTACCATCACATAAGACCTTGTTGCACAGGGCCGGGCTTCATCTTGTCATCTGTAAAGAAGACCCATACCGCGAGTGCCATCCATTGTAATAGGCACGGGCGTATAATGGTTGACAAGGCAAAGAGCAGGGGCAAACCGTCCTGTTTAATCAGATGAATGCCATGTGGTCTTCGTAATGTTGAGGAAGAACAAGAGTTTTGGATGATGAAAGTGTGAGCAGCAGGAAGATATTGTATACAGCCATAAAGCAGTTTGTGGTAGAAAGACAAACACTGCAGGTCCCATCAATGGACAAAAACCGATTACCAACAGATACGGTGTAAGAAATTCCTGGTGTTCACATGTTGCCAACCACACCTCCGCTGCTGCCATTGTTGGTGATTACATGCCCGCCCCACATCGAGTTTTGCGAGTTGATATAAGACATTCTTGGCACATGAAGGACATTCCAGGAGGGGTGGTCTGCCAAACTCACCTGACCTTACAATGCTGGAACATCGGTGGGATCAGCTGAAGTGACTGTATCTGCACGCTTAATGTCAATCCCACCTTGCTGGACTTGGACAGATGTTGGGAAGAATGATGGAATATCATCCCCACATAAGAGCCACAAGACTTGTGAACTCCATGAGACAGGTGGCCAAGAAGTCATGCCAAACTGGTGGCACCACATTATTAATCGGTCATAAACTAATCTGTTCAAGAACAAGGTAATCACAACAGATTAGTTTTTCCCTACATTTTAACAGTAGTCTGTACCTCAATGCAAGAGGATCCTATGTCAAGCTCTGTGGTTCTTGTTATCAAAAGTATAACAAACTCTCATTAGGATCCAATGACGGCCCTGGGGAGAGCTCTGTCACTTCACAGCTCTGCGGTGTCTGCATCGCTGACTGATACAGTCATCTCCGACAGGTCTAAATACAACAGTAAAACCAAACACAAGAAATTATTAGCAACTATTATCCATGACTGGGAGATAAAAATTGTTACATTCAGCTTCTGCTGTATCGTATTGCTGACCGATATGGTCAGGCTCTCGACAGGTCTAAAGGACCACAATAAAACAGCAAGAAATGATTACAGACTATTACCGTGACGGGAAGATCTCAGCTTATTCACTTCTAGCTGCTGTGTCTGCAATCGCTGACCAATACGGTCATGAAAATTGTGAAAACAACCAAGCAATGTGATAATTCTGAGACCATGTTTTAGGCCATGATGTCCTAATGACCTTTTGATTCAACTTGACCCCAGTTGTGAAGGATAACTGGGGGCTTACCCAAGGACCATTACATGCAATTTCCATGAAATGTGTGCATGCATGCCTTGAAAACAGTGGGTAGCTATGTTTAGGGGTTAAACTAATTTACCAGAGAGTGGGTAGCTATTTAGGTTAAAATTTTTACCAGACAGCGGGTAACTATGTTTAGGGTACAATCTTACCAGCATAGGTTAGCTATGTTTTAGGTTAAAATTTTTAATACCTAACAGTGATAGCTATATTTGAGGTGGTTACAATCCCTTAACCAGGACAGTGGGTAGTTATATGTTTAGGTTAAATTTCTTACCAGACAGTGGGTAGCTATGTTTACGGTTAAAATTCTTATTCTTACCAGATAGGTGGATGCTATGTTTAGGGTTTAAAATTCTACCATGACAGTGGGAGCTATGTTGATGGGTAAAATTCTACCAGACATTGGGTAGCTATGTTTAGGGGTTAAAATTCCTTACCAGACGTGGATAGCTATTTTAGGGTTTAAAATTCTACCAACCGTGGGTAGCTATGTTTGAGGTTAAAATTTTTTTTTTTTTTTTTTTTTTTTTTTTTTTAAACCCAAACCAAAAACGGGTTGAAATGTATAAGGGTTTAAAATTCTTACCAGACGTGGGTATCTTGTTTAGGGTTAAAATTCTTACCAGAGAGAGGGTAGCTATGTTGAGGGTTAAAATTCTTACCAGACAGTGGATAAGCTATGTTTAGGGTTAAAATCTTACCAGACAGTGGTGTAGCTATGTTTAGGTTTAAAATTCTTACCAGAGAGTGGGTTAGCTATTTTTATGGTTTAAATCGTACCAAAGTGTGTAGTTATGTAGGGGTAAATTCTTACCAACATTGGGGTATCTATGGTTTAGGTTAAAAATTCCTTACCAACAGTGGTAGCTATGTTTGAGGTTCAAATTCTTCAGCGAGTGGTAGCTGATGTTTAGGGTTAAAATCTTACCAGACTTGGATGCTTGTTTAGGGTTAAAATTCTTACCAGACAGTGGGTAGCTATGTTTACGGTTAAAATTCTTACCAGAGATGGGTATCTAAGTTTAGGGTTAAATTTCTTACCAGACAGTGGGTAGCTATGTTTACGGTTAAAATTCTTACCAATCGTGGGTACTATTTTTTAGGGTTAAAATTCTTACCAGATAGTGGGTAGCTATGTTTAGTGTTAAAAATGCTTACCAGACATGGGTACTATGTTTAGGGTTAAAATTCTTACCAACAGTGGGTAGTTATGTTTAGTAGTAGGGTTAAATTCTTACCAGACAGTAGGTAGCTATGTTTAGGGTTTAGAATTCTTACCAGCAGAGTGGGTAGCTATTTTAGGGTTAAAATCTTACCATAGAAGGTGGTAAAGCTTTGTTTTAGGTTAAAATTCCTTACAAGCACAGTGGTTATCGTATTTAGGTTAAAATTCTTACCAGAACAGCGGGTAGCTATGTTTAGGGTTAAAATTCTACGCAAGACAGCCGGGTAGCTATTTTTAAGGTTAAAATTCTTACCAGAGAGGGGGTATCTAATGTTAGGGTTAAAATTCTTACTCAGAGATTTGTGTAAGATGTTAGGTTACAATTCTTACCAGAGATGGAGCTATTTAGGGTTTAAAATCTTACCCAAAGAAGTGGGGAGCTATGTTTATGTTAAAATTCTACCCATAGACAGTGGGTAGCTATGTTTATGGTTAAAATTCTTACCAGACAGTAGGTAGCTATGTTTAGGGTTAACATCTTACCAAGATGGGTAGCTATTTTAGGGTTAAAATTCTTACCAGACGTGGGTAGTTATTTTCGGAGTTTAAAATTGCTACCAGAACAGGGGGTAGCTATGTTTAGGGTTAAAATTCTTACAAGAGAGTGGGTACTATGTTTATGGTTAAAATTCTTACCAGAGAGGGGGGAGCGATTTTTACGGTAAAATTCCTTACCAGACAGTGTAGCTATGTTTAGGGGTTAAAATTCTTCGTACCACAGCGGTAGCTCATGTTTAGGGTTAAAATTCTTACCAGACATGGTGTAGCCTAGTTTTTAGGGTTAAAATTCTTACCAGAGCGTGGTCGATTTTAAGGTTAAAATTCTTACCAGAGAGAGGGTAGCTATGTTTAGGGGTTAAATCTTACCAGAACATTGGGTGCTAATGTTTAGGTAAAATTCTTACAGAATTGGGTAGCTATGTTTTAGGTAAAGTCTTTACCAGAGAGTGTAGTAGTGTAGCGTTAAATTCTTACCAGAAGGGGGTCAGCTATGTTTAGGGTTAATTCTTACCAGACAGTGGGGTAGCTCTGTTGAGGGGTGACCAACACATAGAGCGAGATACAACAACACACACAGCATCCTTGTCACTGCTATGGATTTCGATAGCTCAGTCCCCAAGGACATAGTTCAGTGTGTTGCACTTGTACATACATTGACATGAACTGACCTTGTCTGATCTGGGTATCATATATCATACCCCAAAACAAGGGGGGTGTATTTTCTAAATACGCTGGTGAATAGAAGGTACTGAACTGTGTCAAGGGAATTGAGATTTTACTAGCTCATAGTGTGTGTGTGCCCTCTTGTAGACAGCACAAAATAATGGCAAAATGTTGAATTTTTGTGGAGGCACACAGACAGAAAGACAGACAGACAGAGAGCCATTCCCATTTCATGTGCCTGATTACAAATCCATCCAATGGGAGTGAATTACCTTCATGGGTGTGGAATTCAACAGTGTAAGTCCAGACAAGATCATCCCTTGACATATCAACATCAAAATCTATGTCATCCAGTGATGGGAGGTTTACTATTTCATCCTCTACCGCCTCAGCACTAGCACCGACAGCAATGTCAGCTGAAAGATAACAAAAATGATGAAAAATGTTCACATTTACAATTTATATATAGTTTTACCCCCTGGGCACTCCCTGCTTACTGCTTAGCTATCGACTTCTAAGCACTATTTTGATCGGTCATTCAGGCGGTAATATCATGAAATAAGCAAATCAGAGATACTGTTAGAATGGTGGTATGCTTTACACAGAAATATAGAAGCACTACTTTGATTGGTTACATACTCAAGAGTGCTTTCTCTTGTTGTGTCCTGTATGTAAATTGTAATGAGCCAATCAGACACATTGTATCATAGGTGTAATGCTCAAGAAGTTTATTTTCTCTATTTTGTCCTCTACCTCCTCAGCAAAATGTATTTTTCGAAAACTTTCCAAAATTATCGGACTTTGGAATTACTGATCAAAAAACATGCCAATATACTTTCTGTGCCAACTATATTTAATTTTTTATTTACCTGTTTCTATTCCATTGTATGCAAGTTTGAAAGACCCACTCAATTCACAGTCTCTCTCTTCAACAACCTCTTCATCAGTGCAATTTTGTTCAGTCTCACAGGTCACATTATATGAGAAAGTAGCATTTTCACAGCCTGTGTAAGCCACTCTCACTTGCTGGACTTCTTTAGCACCCTCTATAGTCAAACACTAGACAGGAAAAGAAATTGTGATAACACACTTTGGGAATACTACTAAGGAAAGATAGGAGATACTGCCAACCTGGTATCAGAACAAATTTGTTTGGTGTAATATTTAATTAGCTACTCAAACTTTAGCTTCGTATAAGTAAAAATTGTTCCCAGCAACCTCTCTGATAATGTCATCAGCTGGCATATTTTGTTGCTTTAAAATTTTGATAACGAGAAACCCTATTCTTTTGCATGTAACAAAATGTTTGTGTTATACGGTGCGACACGTAAGATGTGTTGCCCAAGATTTACTTTTCCAAAATAAGGTATTGAATTCTTAAATGTTTTAAAACATAAAACATACAAGATTTTGAGACAAGTTTTCGGGTGTTTCTTATCTCCAAACTACACTTTAAGCTGTTTCTTAACGTCTTCATCAAATGGCTATATTTTCATCTATATGTGATACTCGTGGTTAGACCAGTTGTCTCCTGTTTTCTCTTATCTTCTTTCTTTTCCAAGTCCTCAGTTGATTTCTTCTCGTCCATTTTTCCTTTGCTTTAACTATTTTCATGCTTGTGTGATCCGTTATAAAGTATTGAATGATTTGCAATGCGGCACCGACATATCGAGGGTTGTCAAACAGGACGTAACTCACTTTTTGGTGATTTTGTGGTTTTGATACCAAAAAAATCGGTAATACCTACAGATTCTGAAAACCATGAAGCCTTAACTCAAGTCTACTTCCAATTGCCTACAAAGCAAAATAACACTTCACCACATCTCAATGGTGCACACTTGTTTACTAACAGAAAGCCTTAACTCTGAGTTACGACCTTCTCCATCATTGAACAAATTCTAAAGCTCCTTGCGTAACGGGACATTCTTGAAATCTACCCGTGGACTTCCTGCACTGCATTTACAACTATGGAAGGCATTGTCTGACATATGAATATTGTTCACACGCACGTAATGTTATAGGCAAAGATAAGTCACAGTTTGGTGGATGATATTTAGGCCCTACGGCGTTTAAATACCGTGGTCAGCTAAATGGATGGTTAAAATATTTAACTTGCGTTTTTTTAAACAGTGTGTTTAGCTAACCACAGTTTATGCCTAACCACCGTTTATTTAATAATAATAATAATAATAATAGCAGAGATTTATATAGCGCCTTATGCTATTGGCCTCTAAGCGCTTTCACAAATGGCCGCTGATGACTGTGGCCCAACCATACCATAAACCATTTCGCATCATTTCGTTTGAGAATACAGTCCAATATTTTTGGCTTTTCTTTTTAAGGTTAGTCTTATTGCGGTGGGATGGGGGAGTGCATGCCCACCCACTCGTAATTTCATATTCTGACAGCATGGTTTTGTATTGATGGGCAACATGAATAAGAGCACTGATTTCATAAGAAGGAATTTGAGTCAAATTCCTTCTTTCTGAGACAGATGTCTGGACAAGGTTTAAAAACTAGCTTGCTCAAGCCTATGTCCCACATGTCTTAAGACAAGGAGTGGAGAGGTATAGACCTACGCCCTATGTCTGGAGTAGGCCTAGAATATCATAGATAATAATATGGGGTGCAATCTATGGCACCAACTACAACAACTAGAAAGCCATGTAGCCCCATAAATCTTTCTTGTGTGTGACGGAACTTGATGAAGTTGTGTTGTACATCCGGCACAGCGCCTTACCCCCCTGAAAACAGCCCTGCATGCTGTTGGTATACTGATACATGGGGCTCTGCCCCGATCATCAAGACTAGACCCCTGACAAAAATACTTGCTGGCAGTGCAATGGTTTGCTGCCGTGTTGTGTTGCAGTTGCTCCTCTAATAGGTCAATGATTCTGAGATCCAGACATCTACTGACAATATTTGGAAGGCATTGCTTTCGTCATTCCATAATCCACTGATTATTCTGATCTCGAAAGATCCTCTCTCTCCGCCGAGCATTGCTGATTTTCCCCGTTCCAGCAAACCCAAAACCATATACATGCCATATGTATGACAAACTGACTATAATAAATTCACAGTTGACACAGTTGATTCAATTTCAATTTGAAATTTCCCCCGCCAAATATCATGTGATACTTAGGAACTTTAGTTAGGTCTGATTATGATCAACCTAACGTTAGGAACAATTTCAGGCAAGTTAGGAACTTTTTGTTCGCATATTTTGCTTTATTAAATAAACTTAGGAACATTCCCAAGTTCGGAATAATGTTGGCCTTAGAATGATTATTGTTCCTAGTCCCCACTTTAATGAAATATGGCCAGGTCGTGAGTGTCTCAGCACATACTTGAAATTAGCCTGGCCTGAAAAAAAACAAAAAAAAACCAGTGTCTCAGAGACCCCGCCAATTTTGTTTAAAATTGGTCCTTTCAGCATCTTTTTTTCTGTTTTTACTCACTTGTCGATTTTTTTTCTAATTTCCGAAAAAAAAACGAAAATTTGGCTGCGAAGCGCCGAAAAATTGAAAAAGTTGGGTCAAAATGCAGACATCTGGGTACTATGTTAAGGTTAAAATTCTTACCAGAGATGGGTTAGCTATTTTAAGGTTAAAATTTACCAAGATGGGTAGCTAGTTAGGGTTAAAAATTCTTTACCAGACAGTGGTTAGCTATGTTTAAAGGGTTAAAATTCTTACTCAGGAGTGGGTAGCTATGTTTAGGGTTCAAAATTCTTACCAGAGGTGGGTAGCTATGTTTAGGGTTAAAATTCTACCAGAGATTGGTAGCTATGTTTATGGGTTACAATTCCTTACAACAGGGGGACTATGTTTCAGGGTTAACCAGAACACTATGAGAGAGATCCAACCCACTACCAGACAACCTTGTCACCTAATGAGTTTTCGATATGCTCATCCACCAGGACAAGTTCAGTGGTTGCACTTGTAATCCATTGACATGAACTGACCTTGTGTGATCGGGATCATATATCATCCCTCCAAACAAGGGGGGTGTAGTTTCTAATACTCTGGTGCATAGCAGGTACTGAACTGTGTCAATGATGAGATTTTAACTAGCGTCATAGTGTGTGGTTCCCTCTGTAGACAGCACAAAAATACTGGCAAAATGTTGAATTTTTTTTTGGAGGCCACAGACCGAAAGACAGACAGGACCAGAGAGCCCTTCCCATTTCCTGTGCCTGATTAAAATCCATCCAATTGGATTGCTTAACCTCATTGGTGTGGAATCAACAGTGTAAAGTGTCCCAGACAAGATCTCCCTTGACATATCACATCAAAATCTATGTCTCACAGTGATGGAGAGTTTACTATTTCATCCCTCTCGGGGCGGGAGTGTAATACCCGGCCTCAGCAGACGGAGCACCGCGCTGTCACTGAAAGATAACAAAAAGAGAAACGGTGGGTTCACATTTAGCAAATTTTATATAGTTTTTTACAGGCCGAGGCCTTGGCACTCCCTCGCTTACGTTAGCTAATCGACTCTAAGCACTATTTTTGATCGTCCATTCAGGCGGTAATATCATGAAACTGGGAAGCAAAATCAAGAGTCTTGGGGGTGTAGAATCGGTTGGATGCGTGGGGTGGTAGTGCAACAGAAATATAGAAGCACTGGTGCTTTGTATGGTGGGGGGTGCCGGTGTACTCAAATGCTTTGCGGGTCTTGTTTTGTCCTGTTGAATTGTAATGAGCCATCAGGACACAGGTGTATCATAGGGTGTTAATGCGGCAAAAGTGGATTTTCCTCTATGTTTGTCCTCTACCGTAGTGGGAGATGAGGGGGTTGGTGGGGGGTGGGGGGGGGAGGGGGGGGGGCTGGGGACCCCTCATGGCAGAGCTGTATTTTTTGAAAACTTCAAAAATTATCGGACTTGTGGGCTAGTGGTCACTGCTTCAAAAACCATTTGGGGGCCATCTCTCGGGGCTGTGTTCGTGTGTCTCAGGCTAGTGCTTTTACTTTTTTATTTACACTGGTTCTATTGCCCGGGTGTCTGCACCTTTGTCGTGCGACCCACGTCCATTCCAGGCTCTCTCTTCAACACCCTCTTCACCAGTGCAATTTGGGTTGTTTCAGGTCTACCGTGCGTCAGGGCATTAGTGAGAAGTAAATGGTGTCACACGGGGCCGTGTGTAAGGGCGCACGTCGTCACTTTGCTGGACTTCTTTAGCACCCTCTATAGGTCAAAGACGAGACGCGTGTCTGAAGAAGTATGTTGGTATAACACAGGCGGGTTGGGATAGGGGCTGACGTCGTAAGGTGATACGAGATAGTAGGAGAGTTTGCGTGCCACGCCTGGTATCCTAACACATTGGTTTGTTGTATATATATTACTTAGCTCCTCAAACTTAAGCTTCGTATCAGTCGCCAGGAAGTGGTTTGGTTTGGGGGGGTTCCGCGGGGGGGGGGGGGAGGCAAGCCGGGGGTGGGGGTCTGGCTAAGTCGTCAGCTGGCCTCTTTTGTTGCTTTAAATGTTGATGAGGGCCGTTATAAACCCTATTCTTTTGCTGTGCGCAGGGAATGTGTTTGTGTATATCTGTCTGGGGGGTGCAGAAACGTAGGATTTAGTTGTGGCAATCGTACTGTTTCCCATAATAGTATTTATATATCAATGTTTAAAACATAAAACAATACAATTTGAACAATGTTTCGGTGTGGTCTTTCATCCCAAAATCACTTTAAGGCGGGGGTGGTTTGAACTTAACTTCGGTTGCATCAAATGTCGCTCAGGTTCGGGAAGTTGACCTAAGGGGCATTTTTGTAGTGGGGGGGGGGGGGATCAAAAATCCCATATTATAAGCTTCAAATGATACCTGTCATGTTTACGGATTTGGGTGTACAATGCAATTTTACTGGGCGGGAGGACAAAAGATGGGGGTGTAGCGGATTTCCGGTGTGTTTGTGTGTCGTGTTTGTTCATGCATAATTTACATAGAGGGGGTAGTTGAAATGGCAAATTCCCCATGGGACAGGGGTGGCTGGTGGTGGTTTTGCGGTGGGGTGATGGTCATTACAGGGTGTAATCTGATATGTGCGGACTTGCGATGGCACCAACTACACGAGGAAAGCCATGTAGGGGCCCCATACATCTTGGTGGCTGGTGTGTGTGACGGAACTTGGATGAAGTTGTGTGTTGTCTCCGGCAAACAGGGGGGAGCAGCGCCTTAGCCACCCTAGAAACAGCCCTGCATGCTGTTGGTATACTGATACCATGGGGCTTCGCCCCAGAATCAATCAAAAGAGCCCCCTGACAAAAAATACTGCTGGCAGTGCATGGTTGCGCCGTGTTTGTGGTTGCAGTTGCTCCTCAATAGGTCCAATGATTCTGAGGCAAGGACATTCCTACTGAAACATATTTTGGAATGCATTGCTTTTGCTTCGTCATTCCATAATCCACGATTTATTCCTGATCTCGAAAGATCCTCTCTCTCCACCTCGTCATAGCAGCTATGATTTTCTCCTTCCCGTTTCAGCACTCCCAAAAGCCTATCATGGCCATACTGTATGACAAACTGACTATAATAAATTCACAGTTGACACCGTTGATTCAATTTCAATTTGAAATTCCCGCCAAATCTCAGTGATACTTAGGAATTTATAGTTAGGATCTAATTATATCAACCTAAAGTTTGAACAATTTCATGCAAGTTAGAACATTTTGTTCTATTTTGCTTTATGAAATAGAACTTAGGAACAGTCCTTCAAAGTTAGGAATAAGTTTGGACTTAGAATGATTATTGTTCCTAAGTCCCACTTTTATTTATGAAATAGGGCCATTGTCAGTGAGTGTATGCAAGCACATACATTGAATTGGGCCTGGGCCTGGAAAAACAACCAAGTTTCTCAGAAGGGGGGGGGGGGGGGGTAGGGGGCACCACAGCGCATTTTGTTTAAAATTGGTCTTTAGAGGCATTCGTTGTTTTAGGTTTTTACTACTTGTAGATTTTTTTCTAAATTTCATAATAAAAAAACAAGAAAATTTGCTGCGAAGCGCCGAACAAATTGAAAAAGTGGGTCAAAATGCCGTAAAAAAAATCCTCATTTCGCATTGCATTAAAAAAACAGCGCATTCGCATTTGCCACAATTTCTTCTTATTTGATGATATTAGTCGGTGATTAAGACTAGCCTGACACCCTTTAAGAGCTGTATATAGCCAGGGACGGACATCCGGGAGTTCACCAAAATCTGCATGGCAATGCATGGCAAAACGACAAGTGCGTCATTCCGATGCGCGCTACAACACAACAAACAAAATAAACAAAAAAACTAACAAACCCGCAAAGTCATCTAGATGTCATGAACTTAAAGAGCATTGCGCAGTTTGTTTTCATCTCACAATCACCCGCGATTCTGGGTTCCCCGGTCTTCGCCCTTTTTTTTTCACCGCGATGTGACATCAGCCCACTCCCGGCTTATACTTACTTTCTCTAATCATTGGTATGAAATTTGCCAAAGCAAAAAAAATAGAGAACATATTCAGGTGTCCTGGAAGTATAGTCAATTAAAGACACTACCCAACACCTTTGCTATGATATTCCCGTAAGAATTAGTTTGTATTTATTAATCGATCTTTACTGGATTTTCTATTGGACACACTATATCATTCAGATTTACATCAGAAGTATCCAAAAGGTGTTTTGAACCAATCCCCTAATGCAATGCACTGTGTCTTCACACTTGTACTGTATACCACATGTCAGTACTTACGGATAAAAAGTTTTTCCAGAAGTTAAAGACCACAAAACATTTCATTATCCTGATAAAAACTAAAATACTAGTGCTTTGTGTGCTAAATGAGGGTAAAGTCCGGGTGTTCATCAAGAATAGATTTTTTTTTGGATCACATGGTCCTGTACAAAAGGAAAATTTCCTAAAAACAGCCCATGGTTCATGGTCCAAGACCCTCTCTCTATTAGTAACCATAGACATTCAAGGCATCTGTTTTATCAAGGACTACTCAAGTCATACCAACACCAATGCCAAAGCAGTGGTCACCAATGCTGAAACATGGCAACCTTCATAAAACCAATTACTGTGTAGTTATAATCTCGGGCTAATTAAGCAAAATTATGATTTTAAGCTCACCTGTATTTCCCCTTCACATCTGATATAAACCTCAATGCGCTGTACTTCATTAAAAGCGTTCTCCGTATTGGAGCTCACAAAATCACAATTCTAGCTCTCATATCGCCAACTCGCACCCATCTCCCCTCCATGTTTCACGATATCGTCCCCTCAAAGTAATGGGGATGGCCCTCCTCTGAGCATGAGTCCGTTCAGCCACTGTTCTGGTGCGGACCAGTTGTAACCTGTTCAGCTGTGTGCTTCCTGCTATAAATTTGTCTGTGTTAGTTTACAAGAAAGAAATCAAACAATCAAGTTAACAGAGAATACATTGTAACACACAGCCACATTCTGCTTGCAAATTTGATTTTGATAGTAGCGGTGGCTTTGAACCAGATTGCCACTCCTGAAGACGGTGCACCTGCAACAGACAGGAAACTTCAGAAACAATGACACAATGGCATATTAACGAGCTTGCTAATTGAGAGTTTGGCCTGAAATCAAATGCCTCCGGAGCAATGCAGTGGCCATTCAATGATTACGTGGTATTCCAAATAATGACTTTCTCCTGCCGGCTCAGATACATGGGGAATCTGTAGGCGCTTTTCTTGTAATCTCAAAGTCATGGGGGGTTTTTTTTTTGTTCGATTTCACACTCCACTTATAATTTGATTATTGTTATTTGTGTTTGGAGTTTAAAGACTGCAATAAAACCCAATATCTAGTTGGCAATTGAAAACAACTAGTGAATCGCTGCCTTGAGATAATCCAACTGTTATGGTCCTGGCACCACAACAATTTGGGCAGATCTTGAAAACGTAGGACTCACTTGGAGGAAAAATCGATCAAATTTTGATTCCCTGGGAGTTTTGAGGCTCGCTCTTCGTTCCGTAATTGATTATCTCCCCACAGGTTATGTAATTGGCATCCAAGACTCATTACTCTGAGAAAGTATGAGCAAAAATTTTAAACATTTGGTCAACGCAATATTATTTTACAGGGTAACTCTATGGCTTACAAATCTGTTTTAGCTCTCATTTTGATGGGATTGAAATCTTTTGGGCTGATCCTATTGTGAGATGGGTTTTGGGTTTGCAGGTATCAAGATTAAAATTTATATACTTTAATCGGACCACCCCCTTTAACATTTCAACCCTGGTAGACACTGTATATTCTGTATCAGTTATCGCACATAAATATAGCTGATTAGTCATTTTATGATATGGCTTCGTATTACCATTCAGCTAACCAAATAATTGTCTGTAAAGAAATATTTTTTAGCCAGAATAAACTTAACAATATTAGTAGTGTCCCATTGTTACAAATAACAAAACAGAGCTATTGCTACTCATGATCGCCCATTCGATAGAAGCCATCTCTTGGCGGAAACCAAACATTCCTCCGTATGCGAGCAACACACGATCATCACTGTGTTGGGGAATGCAGCTCCGACATATTCCATTAGATTGGTGAATTGTGCTCCATTGTATCATCAAGCTAGAGAAGAGAAAAATGCAGCAAACAGATATCAAATCGAAACACGACTGATCGCCTGTTTTCAACAATCCACCACTTTTCCTTTAACTCCTATTTTATAACTTGACCTCCAGTGACCCTGTGCCAGTGACCCCCTGACCTTTATATCATTATTCTGAATGCTCTCATGTTGTCATGTAAGGCACAAGTTTGTTTGCCCTTGACTCTTTTCAATTTTAAGCCAGATGGTTTTCAGCCCCCATTTTAAAACTAGCCCTTCACAGGCCTTTGACATTGGTAATTGACCCTTGACCTCATCATATGAAGGTTCACAAGTGGCATCTATGACACAAGTTCTGTAGCAAATTGGAACTTTTACTTCTAGAAATGACACCAATTTAATTTTCAGCAGCCTTTTTAGTTGACCTCACATGACCCTTGAGACCTTGGTATTTGATCCTGTCCTCATTTCATTGAAGTTCCTAAGTGGTATCTATGACTCAAGTTCTGTAGCAAATGAACTTTTACTTCTCGAATGAAGAAACTTTCTCCGAAAACACGCCCACATGGCCACACGATCAAGACAGATTGAGGACTGGTAGGTGCCTCCTCCGATCTTCAGACAACACAAAAACAAATTACAGCATTGTTGCCATTTTTTAATTTCCCCCTGCCCTGTGCTATGACAGACCGGACCCAGGGGCACATCTATTGAGCACTGAGTGATATGGATAGTAGTGTCATGTGAGCTCCATAATATTACTACCCAATATTTGGTTGAAATAGCTATCACGTACAACGGTTTAAAACAATTGTTGACTGAAATTTTAATGAACATGGGATGGTGTCATGTGGTAATTTTACAATCTAGACCAAGTATGGTGGGGAGAACGAACACCAAAAACTTATGGTGGCAATTGTTGACCTCTTTAAACATTATCCCCCAACCTATACAGCCCAGAGCGTATGGGTGGATGGAAAGTCTAATGACATGTTGTATGGTGACCCCCCCCCCCCCCCCCACCCCCCCCCCCCCCCCCCCCCCCCCTCATGTGGTAAGCTACTTAATGAACAAGACTGGTTGGGATAACTAACACCAAAAAGTTATGGCAAATTAGTGACCTCTTTTGACAGTATCTCCCACCCTGTTGAGACTAAGGGGAGTACTTGGGGATGGAAGTGTTAATACAATGGGGAATGATCATGTGGTAAGCTACCCAACATTGGATGGAATTTCCTGTTTTCTGTTGAAACATATGCCTAACGCTAAAAAGTTGATGGCACATTGTTGACGCTCTTGACTTTCTCCCACCTGTGGAAGACTAAGGGAGTACTTGGGATGAGAAAGTTTTAAATAACATGGGTAATGATCATGTGGTAAGCTACCCCACCCATTGGATGAATTTCTATTTCTGTTTGAAATACTGCCTAACCTAAAGTTAGGCCAAAATGTTGACCTCTTTTGACATTCAATCCACCACCCTGTTAAGGACCAAGGGGAGTACTGGGAGTGGAAAGTTTAATAACATGGTATGTCATGTGGTAGCTACCCCAACATTGGTGGAATTTTCTGTTTTTCTGTTGAAATACTGCCTAACGCTCACAATCTATGGCAACTTTGTTGACCTCGTTACATTCCACTTCCACCCCGCTGGTGAAGGACCAGGGGAGTACTTGGTATTGGACAGTTTAATAACCACAAACATGGGTACATGGTCATGTGGTAATCTACCCATACATTGGATGGAATAATCTTATACCCAAAAAGTTATGGCGATTGTTGGCCTCTTTGTATTTCCCCCATCGGTGCAGACCCAGGGAATGTGGGGGATTGAAATGTTTCTGACACCATCCATGGGTAAGCTACAAAAGCCTAGATTTGATGTAATAGCTCACACCAACAATTAAGGCAAAGTGTTGACCTTTTCACATTTTTGGTTACTGAAATAATTGTCACAAAAGTGGTTCAATTTTGACGAAGTATACATGCTTCATAGTCACCCATAATCATCACTTCAAAAGCTGCTGCTGTAGTTCTAAAGCAGGAACTTCATGATATTGCTTTTACTTCTATTAGCTCAGCATATCTAATCAAGGATGACTAAAGTCAGACCGTTTACCTTGGAATGTGACCTTGGAACCTCATCAACAAATGAGGGATCCCATGTTGCACTTATGACTCAAGTTTGGTTTAAATTTCATTCAAAGTTATGCGATATTACGGCAATGTTAACCTTTTCACATCAATAGACAACAACTGACATCAACAGACAACAACAGTGGACAAAACGGTTTCCTGCCTTAAGCAGGTGACACAAACACGCATGTTTAAGGTGAGATCCTTTTGACATTTGGACTGAGACTTAATGAAAGCTTTGAATTTCTTCATTGACACTACGGAAATGCATGAATTCACTCTTTTTTTACAACAAATTCAATTACATGCTATTACACAAGCCTTTGGGGATTGACAGGCACTACTTAGTGACGTAATCTCATAGCTTCTATCACTCATGCTAGACATGTTGATCGTCATCTATTCATTAAATCGCATCCTCAACTGTCTGGCCTGTCCGTCAGGTCCATCAACATTTTTAATTTTTTTGCATCATTTTCATATTTCCTTAAATGAGTTGAATTAAAATTTAATGAATCTCTCATGTAAGGGGCAATATGGGATATTTAGGATTTTCAGGTCAAAGCCCATCTAGGGTGGTAATGCTGCCCCTTGTTTGTCATGTGCAAGTATGACTTTCCACTGATTTTGGTTGTATCAGTTACAAATTTTTATGCATTACTCACCCAAAAACTGAATTCCATTTCTCAAAGATTGCCCCTCTACCTCCAGGATACAAAGTGGATGAGGTCTCTGCTGCTTTGTATAATGCAAGTTTATTTTCAGTTCAGGACACCCCACCACATCACATGGTACCCCTTAAAGAAGTGTGATCATCACATGAACATCAATGCAAATCAGTCAAATAACAAAGGATTTGGGTGTTCTACACACTCACCACATCACATGGTACCCACAGTCACCTGTAAAGATAGTGTGATCCATCACATGAACTCACATGCAAATCAAGTGCAATGCAAATATTTGGGTGGCAGACACACTCACACATCACATGTACCTCCTGTAAGAGAGTGGGTTATCATCCACATGAACATCACATGAAATCAAGGTAAATACATTATTTGGGTGTCAGACCCTACTGCATGTATAATAAAGAATTACACAGCAACCATCAGCAGCAGCTATGTCAACCCTACAGCATGAAGCCTTCCGCCTTTTTTCCATCTGGATTAAGGCTACCTTTCCATGCTGGCATAGTGCAAGGTTGGAAGGGACTTGGCAACCCGAGTGGATGAGTGCAGGTAACAGACCCGGGATGATCCCCTACACTTTTCTTGCGTCTTCAACTTTTTACGTGTTCAAGGATGGACTCCTTGACACCGGTTACGAACACTTGTACTACTCTCTGAGCCATGAGGCAATTTTCCGATTTCCGACTCTTTTGGAACTATTTAGTATGACCAATAAACCACAGAAGGCCATTCAAGATCCTAACAGTCGGCAAGAGTACAACCAATTGGACCAGAGTGATTAAAAAGGGCCTTACAGCTGCACAAAAAGACAAGGACAATGACAAATGTAACAACTTGGGCGAAGAAAAAGGCAACAGAACGAGAGCAAAGAGGTCTTCAACACCATTCAAGACCATAACTAAGGCGTAGATAGAAAGACCTACATCAAAAACTCTATCGCAGCAGTAATGTGAGAATTCTCCAATCCACCTGAACTAGAACAAAGATGGTGTGACTATGGGAAGGCCCTCTACAATTCATCAGCCTACCATTGACCCATCCTGACTTACCATCACAATACAGAGATACGCTGTTCTCATCTGGATAGTGAGCCATCCATCTCGTTCTGAGTTGAAGCAGCGGTCAAAAAGCTGAAGTCAGGAAAAGCCCCAGCTTCTGATAAGATCCCAGGAGAACTGCTTAAGCACGGTGGTGCGTGCATCATGGACCAATTGCACCAATCTGCAATGATATCTGGATAAAGAACGCATTCCAGAAGATGGACAAAATCTATCATTCTACCCTTGCCAAGACGGGGGACATCACCAAGTGTAGAACTCAGGACCACAGCTGATTAACCATTCCAGCAAAAATCTTCTGGAAATTATAAGGAGCCGGATGAAGCCCATGTAGAAGCCAGTCTAGCAGAAGAACCCCCAATCAGGGTCAGAACGGCCGATCCACAATTGAACCAAGTCTCGCCCTGAAGCTCATAATCCAACATCGCCTAGAGAAGAAAGATGGAGGTTTTGTGTCTTATTGATTGACAGAAGGCATTCGATCGAGTATGGAACGATGGCCTCTTTACAGTGATGCTTCATTATGGTGTGACTCAAAAAACTGATCAACATCATCAGAATCTCATACCAAGGCTAAACGCGCATCAGACGTAACAACAATTTACAGAGTGGTTTTTGAAAACAACTAGTGTCGTGCGCCAGGGATGTCATCTATCCCAGACCTCTTAAACCTATTCTCGAATACATCTAGCAGAAGCCTTTGAAACTGGAAAAACTTGGTCATAAACGTGGATGGCTACAAATAAAGACCTCTCGTTTGCTGACGATGATAGCTATCATCGCTGACCAGAGACGATCTGCAAACCTTGATTGAGCCAGTGCATCATGCTAGCAAGAAATCTGGGATGGAGATCAGTATACCTAAAAACAAAAGCTTATGGTATTCTCCCCGTGATGTACCCAGCTCCCAGATAAAGAGTCCAGCTTGAGGTTCACAACTTGAGAAGGTTAACAGATTCAAGTAATTGGGAGTAACGCTAACACCATCAAACGCTCCACCAGCGAAATCAAGAAGAGATATTATGGCCTCAACCGCACTGAGGAAATTGCGGAGAGTCTGGAGTGATAAAGACAATCTCACTCTCCACCAAATTACGACTTGGTAATTCACACTAGTCAACCAGTGCCTTCATGTATGGCTCTGAACCTGGACCATCAAAAAGAATGACATGAAAGGAAGTTGGAAGAAGTGGAGAGCGATGCTACAGAAAATCTAATTCAGCTGGAAGGATAAGATCCGGAATGAAGAAGTTCTGTCAGAATCTCCTCCAGCCAACTTTCAACCAAAAAGGATCCTAGCTCGACATCAATGCCTCGCAGCTGAAATGGTTGGGTCATTGTGCAGAGAAGGGTATGAACAACATTTACACCTACCCAAAACGAGTTAGGAAAATGTCGCAGGCACAAAACAGACAGGGAAGACCAAGGCAAGACGATGGGAAGATGCACTCACTTGTGGGCACACCTTCAACAAGGCATATTTGGAAGCGCAAGAGAGGCATAGATGGTCAAAAAAAAAAAATTTGTTCGAGGAGTGCCAACGGCCTATGGGATCCATGGTCATAAGATTTAGATAGGATAGAGAGATAATAGATAGATAGATAGATAGATAGATAGAATAAAAACAAACCAGAACTTCGCGGGGCTCGAACCAGAACCACTCGATTGATCTTATACCTTGCTGACGGTTCAGCACCTTACACCGCTCAGCCACCTTGCCCTTAATCAGAGATATGGAAATATTATTATTAACAGCAATAAGGAATTACTTTGTGTGTACTAGGAAGTCAAGATAACTTTCTTGTTAACCATGCCTACTCCTACAAGAACACCTTTGTGTCTGCCTGGTCATAGAATAGTGTGACCACTGATGGTAAGACGAGTTCCTCCCTCCAGACTGCATCGATGATGGTGATACACCGGTTAGATCTAAGAGATAAAGAGTGAACAAAGTGATATTGTCCAAATTAGGGTTGGTTTTATTTGGTAAAAATGGATTATTTGATAATTGTGTTTATTAGAGGTTCCCCCCCCCCCTGAGATTGGATTACAGTGGTAGTGTTGAAACCCTTTCATTTAAACATCAGGATTAATTGGGTGGTTTAGGTGGAGGCAGGTTGACAAATACAAGTTTCAGTGGATATTAATTCAAGGAGTTACCAAACCTTCTTGGTAGGAACAACTTTCCAATGACAAATGACAGGGTT
>JAMKCH010018319.1:0-23031 GCA_023653785.1 Ophioderma brevispina
GTGGATTCTTTCATGAAAGTCCCTACCGGGCTACGCAGCGAAAGATTTTTGCAGTAGCGACCACTTCATTGGTCACTAAAATCACTCTAGACTACTAAGCGACTTTGGGTTGAAAAAAACTAAGGTCCAGAGTTCAGAAAAAAACAAAGTCCATATTTCAGAAAAAAAACTACGTCCAGAGCGCACCGCTTCCTTGTTCAGTCGGAAAGTCGCCCTAGATCTTTTAGTGATCTTTCAGTAAAGTCACCTAGCCAGGCCACGGCAGTGAAAGTCACTTAGCCGGGTCCACGGCAGGTAGAACTTTTTAAAAATGAACTAAGTCCAGTGCGGACCGCTTCCCTGTGCAGCGGAAAGTCGCCCTAGCTCTTTTGGTGAAAAGTCCCTAGCCGGGCCACGGTATGGTATACTTTCAAAAATGAACTAAGTCCAGACGTAACCGCTTCCTTAGTATTTACCTGACAGTGGCGCTTAGCTTAAGCGTTGGGTGTGGCTGAAGCTTCGGCCTTTAACGGCTGGTTGGATTGCCGCGATGAAATCGACTGAAAGGGAGAATTTTGCCAAAATTTGAAAGTGGTAAAAGTGGGTTTTTAGTGATTTTTAAGTGGATATAAAGAATTAGCTCTTTGCTAGAGAGCAATTATCTAATGATAAAATTTAAAATCAATTTCAATTTCATTTTAAACTTAAAAGTTTACATCTTCCAAATCGTTAAACACTTCGTTGAAGCGGACATGTCATTGTCATAGCACTGCCCATCAAAGTTCCTCCATCGATAATCATAAACTAATACATACATACATACTACCATCCATAAACAGTCATTTATAACGGCTCCATTCCAAAAATGATACCACAGCGCCAACAAAAAATACAAAACAAAACGAGTCAATATGATGGATACAAATGGAACTTCAAGCCTTTTGAAGCTAGATATTGTACAATCCTCCCTGATGTTTTTGGGAGGCTGTTCCATAATAAGGGGGCAACACATAAATGATTTGTCCCCCATACGATTTTTTGCCAAGCATGAACGGTACGAATGTTTTTATCCATAGATGATCGTGGTGACGGACCAGTTGGTGACATTGCTTTATATGCAATAAAATATGCGGTATTTCGGAGCACTTCCCTGTAGGCCATTTGAAAACATACAGCCAGATCTTTACTTATACGCTCATCGTACAGAATAGCGCAGTTAAGATTATTTAAGAGAGGGGATGGACTATCACGAACGTCCCTGCATTAAAAATGATTTTTCACAGCTTTGTTTTGGGAGTGATTGAAGACGGTCGAGATCCTGGATTTGGAACATAAAGAGACGTTTTCATACTATATTAAGCCAGCCATTTATTGCTATAGATATATAAACCAATTTGGGTACGATTTACTGCTTTGAATGATTCCATTCTGATTCATTTGCTATGAATTGTGAACACTTGTGTACCTCAAAGAACTTTTAAGCAAAGTAATTTAACCAAATGCGTGTGTGAAAGGTTTTTAAACTTATAATTAGCATCCATCCCACTGGCACTGTACAAAAACATTTATGAAAGAATCAGTCCGTTAATTTATCTCTTTCAGTCTGTCTGCCTTTCTGTAACTGTCTCCTCTCTCTTCCGATCTCTCTCCCTCCTCTCCCCCCTCTCTCTCGTCACTCTCCTTCTTAAAATCTTACTTGTTCAAGAGACCATTTGGATAATACGCGAGAACATTTGATTGTGTGTTGATTATATAGGATGGATCTTTCCGTGTGCTCCCGCACAAGACGTGAATCTTCGAAAATCTAGAGAAGGTACCAACTTCTACATCATCCTATAAATCAAGGGTCGCATAAAATATAATAATACTAATCGGCGAATAATACACTGTGTCATTTGGATCACATGTATGTCGAGCACAAATATATATTCTTTAATCCCCTTTAAGTGGACTATAGATTTAATTACGCTTTCAGAGCTGCCTAATTTCAAGACATGGGTAATAAATTACACCTTTTAAACTTTAGTTGGCAAATATTTACACCCCGGCATTATTTTGATTAAATATTAATAAGAAATTTAAAAAATAATACAAAATTTCAATTGTTATTTATAAATTAAAAAAAGAAAAATTTTTAAATAAACACATTATTTTTGAGGTTGTTCATTTCTCAAAAGTCCTGTATCACCGACATGGGTTAAATTTGACGTACCCGGGAGGTCACTAAGGATATCCTCATTACAATATTTCTGTTTAGAACTTATTTTTAAAGTTGGGTTTCTTTACTTCATCGGCAGACGTCGTCCGACACCTAGTCTTTCAAACATGCTTGCGCGCGGGATGCATTCACACACGCGTTGCGTAAAAAGCATGTTCAAAGATGAGCGTCTGCGGACCGTCTGCCGATGAAGTATTAACACAACTTTACTCGGTATTTGACTGCACAAAATTGAGATATTGTAACAGCGATGCGGTCAAGCCACTGACCTCTTACACATGGATATCGGGCTGCGCACAGTTGAATCTTCGCCGAGTGAAACACACGGGAAGTGTGGTTTGGACTCTACAAATGGTCGGAAACAATGCATACAACTGCTGGTGCACATAGTCCACACAGATGTTCTTATTGTTGGACAAGGTGTTATGCATGTTTTCCCGCCATATTGTAGAGGTCCAAAACCAACTTCCTGATGTTTCAATCGGCGACTCTGACACCGCTAGTCCTGTGTAGAGGTCAGTGGTAAAGCAAGGCCTCGCCGTAACTCAAGCAAATTGGGTGACACATCAGGTCACCGCCATGGAGACGATTGCGTCAAACTTATATGCATAAATGCTATCTGCTACTATAGCATAGCTCATATGCATAGTAGCATGTCAGTATGCGAAGCATAGCTGGTTGCTGTGGGCCCTTGCATTATGGTGCCGTTGTTATGTCCCTTTGCTGGTCGAAGCACTGATAATTTCCCATCCGCGAAGCTCCAAACGCAGTGTGATGAATGAACGTGAAATTCCTGATTACGGGAATCGACAGACAGCCACAGTGAATTTCCCAGGCTTTCCGACCCATATGGCCCGGCCAGAAAAGCCACGTCAGAAAACGGTGTCACCCCATGGAAACACCCTAAATGAAATACATTATAACAAGTTTTCATAGGCCTCGTGAAAACCAGTTTGCCCTCCAGTTTTGCCCCCCTGCAAGAAGTGGTTCATTCCACATTGTTTACCGTAGCACCGCAATGTTATGCGCCAATCGTTATGCTTGCATTCGTCCCTCTTGTGTGCTTTGTGCTCTTATTGTTCTTCAATATCGCTATCTCCTCTGAGGGAAAAGGACCCCTCTTGTGGGAGGGAAAAACTTTCTTCTTCTGTTCATCGTTTCGTTTACGAGTGGAATTTGGTTGCGTGTCTTTTTGCAAACAGTATTCTTTAAAGATAATTATCTGGGAAGATTTTAATTTGCAACACCATAGGGTTCCTAATAAGGCGTGCGATTGATCGTCCATTTTCAAACCGTTGTTGATAAGCGACTTCAATTTAATGATCCTGTACCTGAGACTTACGTGCATACATGCTTTGTATTTGCTTCAACCTCAATATGAGTCACTGGAAGATCGTGATTGAATTTTAATTAATTTTGGACCTAACTCACCACCGAGGTCATCTTCGACAGAATTGTAGTTGGTCTGGGTAGAACTTCGCCGGCGACTCGAGGTAGATTTAAACCGTTGCTAATAAAATGGACACGTTCAAAACTAGTCACCTAGCGGATCTTTTCGTCGTACTTTTTTTACAAGAAGAATTCATATGGAGGTACTGATCTGTCTTGAATTTGTTCTTCATGCATCATTAGTTAACCGCTTGTTGTTCGTCACCAAATTCTAACCTGCGGAATTCGGACCCGGCCAGGTATTGTATGTGAACCACGGTGTTATTTCCCCCCCTAAGCCCTCCCCCCTGAATCCAGGGTCCAAAGCGTCAACAGTGCCTCATCCAAGCTCTCATTCCTCACTGAGCTAACTGGTAACGAGAGGTGTTGAGTATTTTCTAGGCATATGAACGTTAACGATGTTTTTAATGGCATAATCGTTCTATTACGTAGTGTTTTTACATGCGAATTTTGGTTTCATCAACTTTCATTGGCTTGTTTTTCTGTCGGTCCGCCTCGTAAATAATTACTGTTCAATTGGACCTGGGCAATTTAATCAATACGTTAACAGGTCAAAATCCTCATTCCCGTGACCCAAATCTTTGGCAAGTACGGTTTGACGATTGATTGGACTTCAAAGGACTTTTAGAAGGTTTTTAGCCCACAGGTCCCCCCTGGAAAATTCGGCATTTCCACAGATGGGGAAAAGTTTCTACAGGGGTAAATTTTAATTAATGGTCCAATAACATTTAGTATAGCTCACTTATTCGTGTGGTACAGGAGTAAAACATCTATGGTGGACCTGTCGGTAAACATACATCGTTCTGAGATACTACAAGCAAAATAGGCTACGGCACATGTTTATTCATCATGGTTCAAAGGTCTTACACTGTTTTGATTGAGTTTAAAGTTATCTTTAAAAAATTGATAAAACTACTTGAATGAAATTATGTAGGGTATACCTCCACTGTAGCAAATCCTGGAATTTTTGTCCCCCATAATTGTGTGGGGAAGTGCCCCCTCCCCTGTAAACCACAAAATGCACCAGAGGCAAATATCCCAACAACTTTAAATCAATTAATTTTTAATTTTTAAAGATACTTTTAACTCAATCGAAACAGTGTAAGAATTTGACCTTTGCTGACTAAATGTTGAACCTTGACCTTTTGCTGTATATCTCCATAACGATGCATTTTAGAGACTGTCACCATAGACTTTTGTACTCCTTGTTACCACCCGAACAATTTGAGCTATACTAAAATGTTATTTGGACCATTATGTAAATTTTACCCCTGTAGAAACTTTACCCCCCTCCTGTGAAATTGTGGAAAATGTACTTTGAAGTCAAATCAATCGTCAAACCTTACCTGCCAAAGATTAGTCACAGCAAATTGAGATTTTTGACTTAACTATACGTTGGTTACGCGGTACTCGATTGCATTCTATCTTGAATGGTTTTTGGGGTTTTTATTCCGTACAAGCCTGATTGATTCCATTCACCTAACTCTGTTCAATAGTGGTTTTCGTTGGGCCTCAACGATTTTAGACAGTTGTTTTTTTGTCCATCTACATGATCAAGATCAGTTGCACATAATGAGTTGTGTTTTTCTCGAACTATCGCATTAACTAATCTTTTATAATATTGATGCTAACCCTGTCGCATTCATTCATCATTTCGTGTTTCTTTGGTTTTCAATATTTTCCATTAGTTTTTTTTTTAATAACATTGTTAAAACAAATGGCCTCATTTATAAGTTCAAGTTTTTAATTTCATTGGCCGTGCATAACCTTGTGGTCTCATACAATGTTTTAAAGCATTGTCAGCATTTCCTGTTTTATCATTTGGCCCCTGCTCCTCAGTAAGGCGAAACCACATTTTCACGCCATCAAAATTCGTATAGTACTACTCTGGGGCTATGTTTAACAGCAATTACCGCTTTCAGTTGTATTGGTACGTCGGATTCAAATGAAATTTTGATTACAAAGTGTGGTTGGTAAGTCCCTTTCCTTGAAACTGAAAACAAATATATCTTAATGTATAAGGTAATATAACCATGTCATTTAAATCGGAAGGATACTCTAACCATAGTATGTGTTTTTTTTACAATGCATTTATCTAAGATTGCACACGTTTTTTATTTCCGCAATTGCTTTATAATGGGAAATTCCTATGTTTTGGGGTTAAAAAAACACAACATTTTTTTCCCTTAAAACCAAGTCCATTTAATAAATACTGTGTCTGTGTGTCAGAGTGTCTACCACCCATATGTCTCTTGTGTTCTCCATGAGTGGCTGTATATGCGTCACGAGTTTTCAGCACTGTACCATTTGGCCTCGTCTACAAGTTTACGGTTTTTATCCGTATTTGTTATTGCTCTAGGTAAGCTAGGACACTCTTTCATGGGTGACACTCAGTTTTTTCTTTCCTCGGTGTGAATATAGTGCATGGGGACCAAAATTTGGAGTCCATGTATTGTCGTCACGGGATAAGGCGTGAAACTATTTGCTTACCGCACTGCTAGGATGATTGTTAGCTTAAAACTATCTATAAAAGACTTATACACCGGTAGAGGGCCGTTTACGACGGGTTTTCATTGTGGTCAAAAAATTTATATAACAATATTTTTAAAAAATTAATTATGGGAACTTTTTTCCTGCAATGAAATATACACAGGATGCAGTTAGAGACATAAATACTAAACATGTGTAACATAAAGCCTAGGAACAAGCTTGAATAATCAAGTACATACATCACCAACGCTATAGTAAAAATAGATGAATTTTTTTTTGTGAGAGTTTAAAATGAAACCAAAAGTCTGTGATTCTCTGCTATGATGTGGTAAATTGTTGTCCAAAGCTCTATTTTCAACATGTTAAGGGTGCATTGATGGTGTGTGGGGTCTTGCAACCGTTTTGGCTAAGGTTTCACAATTAGCGCAAAATGGCAACCCATGCCTCGATTTTTTTGCCGTTCGTTGTGTCCTGACTTTGGTTTTATATGCGTGTGTACGTGTTTTTTTGTTTTATGGATTTCGGTCACCATCGCATCGCATTACGTCTTATGCTTTTTGGTTTCTAGCCCTCATTTTCCCCACCACGCCCTTTTAGTTTGGTTTTTTTAACTTGCATTATTCGCGCATTAAAATCTCCTTGGGTTCTTAAGTTTTTTTCTACGTTTTTTTCCGAACCGTTGTTTTGGAAGCTTATTCTAACGCGATGCCTTCACTTGCCATGATAAGCATTGAGTGACTGGGTTTTACTTTTACACGTAATTTTACGTGAAGAGAACCTGGTCGTTAGGCTGTCATGTCAAGGTTTCTTCTTCTTCTTTCAAATTACCCCTCCCTGATGCTATAGATCAAACATTAAATTATTTTGTTTCAGTTACGTTGTATGTCAGATTTGCCACGGTTAGGTGCTTTCGTTTGCCGCAAATTGGGTTCAGTCTCATATTTTTTTCTTTCGACTTTCCTTTGTCGGTATTTTCTTTTTTTGTTTTCGGTGAGGATGCGCAGTGATGGTGCCGTTTCGGGTGTCTGTTTAAGTTAAGTTTGGCAATCATATGATTTTTATGATTTGTTTAAATCAGAAAACGTACAAAAATAAGATTTTGGCATGTCTGCAACTAGTATGCATCCTAACATAACTCTACACAGCTAACCGGTGATAAGTCCAACGCAGCCTAATAAAGACAAAATCCGTTTAGTCAGCTTGTCCCTACGGACACTTATAACATAATAATTGAATTGCTACCGCCATAGCGTGAGGGTACAGTGACCTCCAAATAAACTTACATATGAATAATTATGACTAGGAATAGACATATAGTACATATACAAGGACATAACAATATAATGTGGTATGTAGAAAATAAGTTGGGCAGGCATTTTTAAGCAATGGCTGCAAACCACGTTTAATCCGCTGCACTTCCATGATAATTATTTAGCCTTCTTTCAATTAAGCAACATTATCTGACACTGTCGCATGGAAGGGATGTGCGGCCAACGCTAAAATATTTTTGGTCGGATCATATAGGCCTATTTAAATAATGGTCTAGGCTTTCTTTTCATGGTATTGTAAATGATGGTGAAAGTGATGTCATGATATGTCTTTGACATCATAAAATTTTGCTCTCCCTGTAACTTCATCTTTGGGAAATGCGTACTATCTCAGTCATATTCACATATTCTCCAGTCCTTGTCACTCCATATATATATTGCTGGCGTGCAACCATTTTTGCCCGTTTCCCTTGTCTTCGGGGGGGGGGGGGGGGGGATTAGGCAAGTTCAGCTGGCATAGACTGTCAGTAACTTGTTGGCGTTTTAATGATTATTTTCTTATTGCTTTATAACATAGCCACGTCAGTGCTTCTTTAATGAATAGAATTTCAGGTGAGGATATTAATGTTATTTTGAAGATAGTATCATAAAAGTGAATTTTTTCAGATAAGAACCTGTACATTTCATGAGTGCATTCACAACTAAAATCACTTCCACTTTGATATTTCATAAATACAATTGAGTCTAGGGTAGGTTTACCCGGCAGGCCTCGGGATTTCCCCGCCGTGCTGCTTACATGGTATTGCCAATATTGGTTTCACCTCGTGGCACGGTTACCCAGGGGGCTACGGAAACAAAAAACAAAAAAAAAATTTTCCCTGCTATGTTCAAATAGAAATATGCATCTAATTCTAGTATAGAAAATGCACATCTAAAACAATCCAGCTTTGATATTTTCCTAAATACAATTGAGTCTAGGGCATGTTTACCCAGGCAGGCCTCGGGATTTCCTTCCCAGCCGTGCTGCTGTATGTCTTGCCAATATTGTCCACCTCAGGGACGGTTACCCTGAGGGGCTACGGAATTTTCCCTTGCTATGTCTCTGTGGTAAATACCAAAATTGCATCTATCCTAGTATCATGACTGACAAGGGTTGTAAGGATGTCAGAACTTTCAGCTCCTGGTGCTATATGTACATGTATTCTATCGCGTGCATTAATGAGTGGAATAAACTCTCTCCTCAGCGGATTGAACTGCACTGCAAAATTTTTTGGTAGTCCATATCTCCCTTTCTCTGTCTGGGGGCAACAACGTTTTTCATAGGCCCCTCGTAGAATAACCAGTTTGCCCCCTTGCAGAGAAGGGTTTCATTCGCACTTGTTTACGTAGCAAAACGCACCTTATGCGCCAATCGTATTCTTGCATTCGTCCGTCCATCTTGTGTGCTTTGTGCTGTGATTGTTCTTCATATCATAGCTCATATCCGCCCTGAGGAAAGGGCACTCTTGTGGAGGGAAAAATTCTTTTCCCACCCTCCCCCCCAAATTCATTATAGTCCTGCACCCTTTCAATCCGTAATTTTTTTCTTTTGAAAATTCTTTATTCAGAAGGGGTCATTTTGTTTTATTAAAAAAAAAGTTTTATGTAAACATTTGGTATTGGAATATTAGGGGGCAGTGTTTATATGTGTGTTATTATTTTTCAAAGTTCTGCATAACTTAGAAAAATTGTGCTAGATGCAAGAGTGGGTTGCGTTTAATGAATTATTTTTCTTATTGCTTTCTACAATACCACGTCAGGCCCTGTCTTTAATGAATAAATTTCAGTTGAGATATATTATTTATTTGAAGATATATCATAAAAGTGAATTTTTCAGATAAGAAACTGTACATTTCAATGATGCATTCATGCAGCTAAAAATCAATTTCCAGCTTTGATATTTCATAAAATACAATTGAGTCTAGGGCAGGGTACTCCCAGGCAGGCCTCGGGATTCCCCAGCCGTGGCCTGCTTACATGTATTGCCATTATTGAGTTCACCTCTAGGCACGGGTTCCCAGGGGTCTACGTAGAATTTTCCCTGCTATGTTCAAATAGAATATGGGCCATCCTAATCCCTAAGTATATGAATAAATGCAAAACATCTAAAAACAATTCAGCTTTGATATTTTTTCATAAATACATTGAGTCAGGCAGGTTGACCCGCAGGCCTCGTGATTTCCCAGCCGGGCTGCTTATGTATTGCCAATATTGTTTACCTCTCCAGGGCACGGTTCGCCGGGGGCTCCGGAATTTTCCTTGCTATGTCTCGGTGGTAAATACACAAATTGCATCTAGATCCCTAGTATCTGACTTTATACAAGTGTTAGTAGTAGTGTAGAACGTTCAGCTCCTGGTGCTATATGTACATGCATCTACTCGCTTGCATAATGAGTTTTGGAATAAACTCCCTCCTCAGTGGATTGAACTGCACTGCAATTTTTATGGTAGTCCCTATCTCACTTCTCCTCTGTCTGGGGGGCAAAATACAAAATTATAAAATTGCACAGATATTTGTTATAAGTCCATCCTTCAATACTCAATTGTGTAAAATACTTTTTGAGAATTGCGGCCATTGTTTGAGAATGATATATTCCCTAATCATTTACAATTACTATTGATTGTATAACATTCAGAAAGCCATCACCCTCACTCCGTTCTCTTTCTGATTGTACTCGTGTACATGTTCCAAAAACAAACAGAGTCATTGGGGATAAAGCCAAAGGCTTTGGAACAACTATCCAATTTTGTAAGAGAAACATCTCTCGCTTCCTTAAAAACAGAGGTTAAAAACTTACCTGTTCTCATAATGGTCATGTTCAGTCACATATTTCATTGCTTCTGTAGACTTACTTTCATGCCTTTTGTGCCTTGTCTTGTATTGCGCTTGACGTGGCAAGGCGCGTTATAAATATTAATGTATGTTATTATGTCGTAACTTACTTGTTTGGACACATAGATTAAAAATGCTTCACATACACACATGTCGGAAGTTTTCGTTCTATGGTTACAATGTAATTTCATGGCGCTCTCATTGTTTCTAAATGACCTTGACCTAATTTACTCTAACCTTACCAAAATCTTTATCAGAATATCATACGTGTTCTCGCAAACTACACCCTTTTTGATCCTTGATTATAAAATCAGTTTTAAAAAAAAAACGCGTGTTTTTTTGTTTTTTCAACACTATCGTGTAATTTTAGTGTCACGAAGGATACTTTATTTCAATTCACTTTAGATACACGTTAGGAGCGGAAGAAAAGCCCAGTTTTAGAAACATGAGGAAAACCGGAGCACACGCGAGAGCGAGTATGGACTGAAAACCGGAGGTCGAAACCGGTATCACAAGTGGGTGCTAAGGACTATAGATTCAACTGTGCTAACACCGCCCCTGTCAATATTGGAATAGTAAATAACTATATATTTGAAATTATGCCAGCTCTCCCGTTCGCTTTTGCTGCTGTGCAATTATATGCATTTTAGATTTTAGGTAAGGTGTCATTTTCTATTTTATTGTACTTTTTGCTGTATACCGCATTAATTAGGGATAGTTTTGGAAGTAATAATCATAATCATGCATTTAATGGCGTCTCTACAGAGAACAGATACTTAACATACGAAATTAATATAAAAGATGAATATATATTATAAAGAAAAAAAACTAACAAATCCACAACTTAGAAAATTATTAGCATCAGCAAATAATATCTCCTCAGCACTCGCTTAAAGACACTGGTGGGAGGTGTGTCTCTCTAATGATATGAAGCTTGTTCCAATAGCCTAGGACCAATGACTTTGGAATGATCTGTTCCCCAAAGTTATGCTTGATATGAGGTATATATAACAAGCCCACGTAACATCAGATAATAGATGGGACAATGCCCTTCTATGCTGTTTGTGTTTTGGGTGGTCTCCATCGGGGGGCTAGGGGAACCCAAGTGTAAATTCATAATAAATTAATTAAAATCATCATAACCGTCGTTCCCACAAATAACTCTGGTGCACATTTTCTGAACAAAGAATAAATGTCACTTCAATTTCATTTCCCCAATATCAGTGACCATGGATACACATAGACTTCAGCAACAATTGAGTTAAAGATATCCAATCACCGGCCCGTATGCGGTGTAGAAACACACTTCAGATTCCCTTTCATCTGGGAGTGCCGGACCATTGTTATATTGTCGCGCAGCTGAATAGATTTCGCTGTTACCTGCTCTCCAATTTAGACTGAGTACTTTTTCAGGACAAAATACTTATCCTCATTCACAGATAAAGTATTGAACTTCTATAGTGCGTGTTCAATTAACTTTGCCATATTTTTTTCATCATTTATTAGAAAAAGAAAAACAGCATAAATAAAATCATAAGAGAATGTGTAGCATGGGGGGGGGTGGTTATATTTCTTTCTATCTGTTTTGATTTGGGGGCCAGTCTTTTACCTCCCAACCTTTGTGCAGAAACCCCCCATCCTATACACCCATTGCTTCCTTCACTTTCATACAATTTTACGCGTTTTTCAGAAGAAAATGTAGTGTCAACGACCTATATTATAATTACAACTGGTTTAGTATTGTGAGAGATAACCGGGTAACTACCTACTGTAAAACGCACGGAAGCGCATAAAGGCATAAGACTGCATAAAGCATAAGAACAACCGTATATACGGAGCATAAGCGCCATAAGCGCAACTAAGAGCAATAATACTGCATTACCCAAGCGCATTAAGAGCATAAGACTGCATTAAGCATAAGAGAATAACCGTAGTACAGCTATCGAATAAGAGCATAAGCGAATACGCTCAATAAAGCATGAGAACTGCATAAGCATAAGATAACCGTAAATATACGGAGCGTAAGCGCATAAGAGCATAGTCGCATAAGCCGCATAAGAGGCGTAAGACATACATGACTGTTATAACCGTATGGTAGGTTTGAATTTAAGGGGTCGCTTTCGTGCACGTGCTTTACCATAGGCAATAGTACATTGTTCAGTTGAAAGTATATTCCAAATACAATGTATTTTCCCGACAGGGTCAAGACATTACAAGCCTACAATCTTGCAGAAAATGAAAGCGATGGGTTTACTGCCCTTTTGAATCCACTGGTGCTATTTAAAATACATCGCAAAAATTTCTGAAACAATTTTTTTAGTTGCAAACTGTCAAAGTGTTTAAATGTCAGGATTGTCAGGATGTATTGCATCTCTACAAACCCCTATACATTTCCTAAAGGAGGCCATTTACAGGGTGAGTCAACAAAGTACAAGCAATGAGGCTTTATTTTATGAAGAAACCTTAAAGGAATTTTTACCAAATTAATTCCCATGTGTTAGATCGTCTGTTTTATCAGCGTTCACAATACAATTTTAAATTTTTAAAATCGATCAAGCCATTCAAGGCTACAGTTATTTTTTTAATGGTATCAATTTCTGCCCCGAACCAATTGCACACTGACTGTAAACATGAGACTCATTACTGCGCACGTGAGAGGCTTCAAAATAAATTAACAGAGTTGAAATATTCTTTGGCGCGGGTATTCAATTCTCGCAGGACATTTGTTGGATGATAACTGCCAGAATACTAAAAGATTTAATGAAATTAACAGTATATTTTTAAGAATGGAACATTTTACAATGCTTTAGGCTGGTTATCCATCCCCTATACATGTAATTTGGAATTGTACTACGTGGAAATTCAAAGAAGGAAAAGAAAAGAAATGCTGAATATTGGGTTTGCATTCAAGGGTCCCCCCCCCCCCAACCAAAGTGGGGTTTTTTATAAATATATTTTGATATTTTTTGATATACTGTTTAACATTTAACAGTCCCTTACCCCCCACCGCATGTAATCCAGACATTTTTCATTTGGGGAGGGAGAGACGCAGGCTATGGGAACCAATTTAACTTTTTGGAGCATCACTAAACACATTTTTTTGCAAGTGTGAACACGGTAACACGCTGCCATACTATCATTTATATGACTTGTCCCTGCTCTCTATGGGGGGGGGGGGGCGGCCAAGGAGGGGGCAAAAGATTTTGAGTGCGGTTTCCCACCCTTACCCTTTCCCTCACAGCGCTCTCACCACAGATGGGTTACGTCACTGGTGTTCCCTGACATTTATTCCAAGTTTGTAATTAACGGGAGATATGCTGCAAATCCCAAAGCTGAACGTAAAACCAAGATTACTCTTTGGGTTACTCTAGCGTGTAACTTGTTCGGTCTTTCACATCGGGTACTTTCACTTCCGCCACTGTAACTTTTGAACGCGTTAATCAATTTTAATGCCGTAATTTTTATAAGAGAGCTAACAAAACAGGGAATGTACTGCAAGAAGAAAAAATATGAATAGCACAGAGGGTTTTCCATGAAAAATCGCTCAATTTGGTTGTACTTGTTTTTGACTCACCCTGTAGGTAAAAAAATGGCCTATTTGACGATTTTCTTTCTCGAAAATTTTGCAAATTTGGACCCATGTCTAAGGGTTTTCTGCCTTCAAAACCGGGTGATTTTACAGAGTGTTTTCCTTCTTCTTCTTCTTTTCTAAATTGCAACCTTTATCCAAGGATTTTTTGGCAGAAAATGGGACCAATGTCTAATGATTTTTTGTGAAAAACAACCCATTTGGGAGGCACATCCCCGTATGCCTTGACATGTGAGTATCCCCCTCCCCCCCCTGGTAAATCGAATGCGTTTTACACCATCGTGCGCTTGTGCTCCGTATAGGCTCCGTGGGGCTTATGCGTTTTACACTGTTATGCTCTCATGCTCCGTATACCGTACATACCGTTATTCTTATGCTTAAATTCACACCTATGCTGTTATGCGCTTATGATCAGTGATGATACGTATTATACGGTTATTGTTATGCACTTCGTGTTCTTATGCGTCTATGATCTTATGCGCTTATGCTCCGAATATACGCGGTTATTCTTATGCTTATATGCACTCTCATGTTCTTATGCGATTATATTGCGTATATACGGTTATTCTTATGCTTATGCACTCTTATGCGATTATGTGATTATGTTCCGTATATACGATTATTCTTATGCGATTATGCACTCTTATGCGATTATGCACTCTTATGCGATTATGCTCTTATGCGATTATGCTATTATGCGATTATGTTCCGTATATACGGTTATTCTTATGCGTATGCACTCTTATGCTCTTATGCTCTTATGCGATTATGCTTATGCACTCTTATGTTCTTATGCTTATGCAGTCTTATGCTCTTATGGGCTTATGCGTTTTACACTAACCGGAGAGAGAACGGGTATTTTGTCACTCAACCCGAATCGTGGAGGTGGTAACACCTGGCTACAACAATGGCCCCACATACCGGACCCATTGTAATATCTTTAACTCATGGTTTGCTGAAGTCTATACATATCCATTGGTCTCTTGATATTGGGAAAAAGAACTTGAGGTGACATTTTATTTATTTTTAGAAAATGTACTATTTATTATGAATTTACACTGGTTTTCCCTTTGCCCCTCGATGGGGACTAACAAAGAATTTTTATACAGTTGGTTATTTGGTCCACGCCCCATTAATCTAAGAAGACTGTTGCTTTTCATTCAATCTTGTACCTCCAGAATTACTTACACCTTAACGAATTTAGACCCCATCACTCAGTAAGGTATGACGGAGAGCAACCTTCAATAGACTTATTAGATACAGAAAGAAATTTTTGTCGTTTCCTAACAGGCAACACCAGTGGAAGATTGATCAGAAAGTTGGACACAAACGCTGCGCCCACCAAACGCGCAGCTTTATTTTGTCAAAGCGCTGCGAGGCTTTTGATAATGATTTTTTCATTGGCCGCCTTGTTATTAATGAGGCGGCATACTCAATGCGGGACAGCAAGCATCAGATAGTGATAAACCTACAGATCGTCGTAATATAGCAAATCAACTATGAGCTAGCCAAAAGCTCAATTCCCTTGTCAAGTTCATAAGCTTTCATTCATCAATTTTTTTAGAAAATATATCCCCTGGTTTGTGGGTATATTATGAATTACCCACAATTTAAAAATTTGATCCCCCGACAACTTTTGTTTTGGCCCCCTCTCCTTAAGGCACCATTTGGCACTTAAAATCACGTTCAGGGTCCCTCTCAGGTTGTCCACAGATTTAATCACTCAAACCTTTTGTACTTGAGAGGTTTCAAATGTCTGCTAGCCCTGGTTAATACTATAGGGGTCAAGCTAGAAACCAGGCGACCAATATGCCAAACTTGTCGTTAATCATAGCCTGGTGTGGTTGCGGTATCAGTAGTGTGGCCACTGTTTCACCTCTTCATCAGTGATCGCCCCGGGACCAGTCCTGTTTCAGTGACCGTTGTGAAAGTAATCATAGTCTGGCAGGTATCATCTTCCGGGCTCATAGATGACAACGGCTGTTGCGTGAATAGTCAACTGAAATCGATTGCCCTATTGTTCACCATTGTTCCCGCCTGTGAGCCCGGTAGGACTTATATCCACCGTGCCACACGGTCCGGTTTTCATGCGATCACTCCCGTTTTACCTCAGCTAAGCGGGAGACCGCGAAGAAGCGCGGGCCTCCCACTATATAGTTAACATAATAGTCAAGCAACTCTTTTGTCCTCTTCAAAGCCAGTGCATTTCAATAGTAGATAACTCTTGTAAGTTAAAAGTATTGACATTTTAATGTAAGCACGATTCGGGTCACTATAGTTTATAAAGAAACTTTTAAACTCGGGAACTGCACCATACCTTACATGTGTTTTATCGTTCCCGACATAACCGTGCAAATATACAATCGTATGCAAATATCAGTGTTTTGTGCCATGTGCTAGTCTAAACCCTAATAGTCCGCAGCCCCCCCTACAAGCAGCACTCAATATAATGAAATATCTCCGTTCTGCACCGGTTGTCAATACTTATGCTCCAGGAGCAGGAGTGGTGTCAAAATCTCACACATTCATTTGCCAACCCAAATTACCATATTCACCCAGCGGATTCAACTTTTGAAGTCGCCATATGGATTGTTCGCCTTACCTTTGGTTTTCACCAGCTGAAATTAGCCGTCTTTTTATGCTTTTTCGAAGCAACATATTTACTATTTGATGAAGACTTGTTGAGAACGAAGGCGGTGATTGGGAGAGTAGTTCTGATGACAATTTGTGGATTCACACGCATATCCGCTGTTTTGCGAAGCATAAAAGCACTGATTACCGTTGTAACAGACGCCGGGCTATACATGCAAGCGTGAATTCGTTAACTTCTGAGACATGATTGATTACTTTTTAGCATGTTTCAAGAGTTATAGCTTAGCGAACAATACAAAATAGGCCCTCAGACAGGTAATTTGCATTCACAATCACCGGGGCAGTTCTCAAAACAGGATGAATTGGTTTGTAAATTCCTGTAATTGTTTCATGTACAAAATCAAACACTCGAATCCTCTTAATCCACTAACATTAAAACTTATAAGCCTTGTCGGCGGTTGGTATCGGTACTACGAATGACGAGCAACATGAAAATAACATACCAGTATAAGATGCATGTACAGAGTGGAAAATGTAGGGTAAAGTGGGGTAAGTGGGGGCAACTTAAGCCTAAATTGGTTCGAAACAAAGACCATGGTAGGTTTTTATGAAAAACATTACTTTTAATATCAACTGTGGGTCATGACGGCATTTGTTTTTAATTTTACTACTTTGTGTACACGTACCACAATGCATATAAACGTGCTAATTAGAACTGTCCCAGTTACCCCGTATATTCCCCCATTTGGGGTAATTGCCACGTACTTTTTGGGTAATTTATGCAATTAAGGGAGTAAGGCTAATCACGAAAAGAATATATATTCACTATAATATTCAACTGCTGTAATAATTGAAAGTGTTTTCAGAATCTATGAAATTATATTTTTGGCCTCATATTCTTCACGTCTTCTTCGAATAACTGCCTAAAATGGCCCTATTTTAATCATTGTTTTGGTCTTAAAATTCATATTTTTCAGAAAATATGTATTTTTTAATCATATAATTTTTTTTAATTTTTTAGGTTTTTTCTTTTTTTAATTTTTTAAAACCTCAAAAAATACACAAAAGTAAAAAATAAGTACCCAGCTAATAGCCATCGTCCCCCTACCCTAAGTTAATTTCATGTGGGGTAAGTGGGACAGCAGCATAATTAATTATCTCATTTGCATATTAATTGGGCAAGAATTTTATGATTTTTTTCAACTTGCTTGATAAAAACATTATTTTATCATAGATTAATGTATAGACTTAAACTTTCTCTACTTTTCTTAAGAAATATTTTGCCTTTTAGCAATTAACACCCTTAATTAAGAATAATTCGAAGATTTTGGCACTAAATTGCGTCGTGTTGAAACCTTGACTTAAACCACTTTCAAGATAGAATAAATCCATTCTTGAGTTTGAATTTAAAGCAGAACAATGTTTACGTAGATTGTGTTGGACACACTGTGTCCATTTTGCCAATTTTAATTCTTGATTAGGGAATTAGTACGTTTGGGTGTCCCACCTACCCCATTTTACCCTACTATTTTTAATTGCTTTTCTTTCGTGCTCAACCAATTTTGAACTCACCCTCCCCCACCCTCAATCCTCACATGATTTCATTCATTCGCAACTTTCCAGACATTCTCGGTCTTGTTAAAAGCCGAAAATTACGAGTTAAAACTAAACATGTAATCATCTAAGGAACATGCTATCTCGCTTTCTTTTATAAATGACCACAAATGAATCCGAATTATCTTGTTGTCCCTTGAAGATGATTGACGGTGACGTGGTTCCATGTCTAAAAATAATCAATACTCAGTATTTAATTGTAAACATTTATGCCAAGTTCTGCTTGTATAAAGCAAATGCACAATTCTTACAATATATGTCGCTATATGCTTAACTATGTACATCGATGCAAATGTTGATGCACATGCTGATATCAGCTCAATATCGATCTGTGTTGTATGTTCCAATACAATCGTTTTACGACCTGTTTTACGAGGGCGCCGATGATCATCGGTCAAAGGGATTTGGAAAGAAACTTTCCTCCTTCTCTCCTACCTCCATGGCATATATACCCCTTGAGGGGCCAATTCTTCGGGATGTCACCACGTGACCGAACTTTTATTTGGCCCCGTAACAAAACCCGGGGGGGGGGGCACTTGTATTCAATGGTGGTTATGATGCGTGAACGTGGGACTTCCAAAATCACCCTAAAAACGTATTTTCACCGACTAGAAAACAATCTAAAAACTACCCAAAATAGTATTTTTATCTGTTTATGGAATACCCTCAACAAGTACCAACCCCAGTGCCTTGAATCGTAAATATACCCTGTATTATCTTGCTTTGCTTTAATTCTCAAGTTCCGATTACCATATTTTGGATATTTTATGATCCCTGCTTATGAGTATACACATGACAAGTTATCAGGGATAAAAAAAACATACCCTTTTTTTCCATATTTTGCTGTTTTTGACACCCCAAACGATGTACCCGCGTACACGCCCTGTTTGCCACAAAGACACCCTTTTACGCTTTTTCTTGTTTCGCGCAGTCATATACCCGTTAAATACAAGTGCCCCCCCCCCCCGGAACAAACAACAAATCTAGCAGAAAGTGGACAAACACTATTTTTGGTTAGGTTGGAAATTAACCTAAACAAAAATATGTTTCCGATTCGCTAAGATTGGGTGTTTACATGGGATGCAAGTTGGTCACGTGTGTGGACTTTCCGAAGATGGCTCTTAATTGGAAAGTTTTCAAAGAGTATGCTCACATCATCTAGAATCTTTGGATTAAACTCAAAAGAAAAGCCGAGTACACCAGCATACGAGTGGAAGTTAAAAGGTCCTTGTTCCGATTTATGTCGAGTGTGTTCTCTACTTGGATGAGAAGCCTGGCACTTGCACAATATGCCCCATATAAACAGTTACCGTGGGAAAGGAACAGATCTGTGGTTTTGATGTGATTAGAAGAATATAATCCAACTTCTAAGCCCTATTACAATACTGTGCTCAATATTGTGGTTGATCCATTAAACACGGCCGGTTTTTTGTTTATATCTTGGGGAGTATTAAAGATGATTTGAAGGCTCAAATTTCAGACAAATAATGAGAAAAAACGTCCTTTCATCAAATACCAAAATCGATACTACTTCGGGTAACACTAAGGGCGGGGTCCAAGACGATCGGAAAAAATGCCACCTTAATTGATCTTTAATTCAAGGGATTCCGACTTTTTTCACAAAGAACAGTAAAAATAAGTTAACATTATGAAAGTTCCTCTGTGATGGTATAACATACATTTGGTTTGTTGAAACTTGGATCTCAACACAAAAATATTGCGTACCTGTAATTTTCAGTCCGAGATACTCGATCTTCTTCAACAGATTGACCCAATTTAAGAGCACATGACATTTTGGACACGTGACACCAAAATCGGGTCGTAGACTCTTGGTGAATTTCCTGAAACCCTCAAAAGAACCTTTGAGAACTATGGTGAGCGAGTGTGTTTCAAACCTACTCAAACTCTAAGACACCTACTTGTCGCACCTAAAGACAAAACTGAAAAGAAGGGTATTGCCGGCTCGGTCTACTATATACCGTGTCAAAGGAAGACCCACAAAGGCAAATGTAAGGAAGCTTACATAGGTGAAACTGAAAGATCACTTAAAACTAGATTTTCAGAATATCGCCGTCCTAGCTCCGTTACGTCCGAAGTGTCCCCACACATCCACATCGAATCACCAGGTCATCAGGTTTCCTTGGAGGAGATGCAGATACTAGACAGGGATCCAAGATATTTCGAACGTGGAGTGAAGGAGTCTATTTACATTAGGGTCAACCAACCTTCACTTAATAGAGACGGGGGCCGACACAAGTTACCAAGAGTCTACGACCCGATTTTGGTGTCACGTGTCCAAAAGGTCATGTGCTCTTAAATTGGGTTACTCTGCTGAAGAAGGTCGAAGTATCTCGACTGAAAATTACAGGTACGCAATATTTTTGTTTTGATCAAAAGTTTAAACCAACCAAATTAAGTTGTTGATATGGGTATTATGAATTTGGAAAAAAATGACTGATAGTGGCTTTAAATAATTTGCATCTGTTTTGCTTAGTTACCGTGATATGTGCCAAAACAGGTCAAGGGTCATAGGATGCAATGGACATTGACCTTGCTTGCCCTCTGATTGTTAAACAAATATCTTGTCAAAACTATTCCTTATTTTAATCTTATTAGCTCCACCAACAATCTCCATCACTTTTTATCCAAATTGGAGTAACTGTAAATTTTGACCTTCTTTACAACAGAAATTGTCGCTTTTTCCTTTTTTTGGTGTCTTTACCTAGTAATTCCAAGCATTTTAGCCGCATATAGTACAAACTATACCTTTTTGGAATCCTTATGGTTAGACAAACAATATGGCATAGTTTTCAACATGATTGAAGCAATTTAAAAATGCCCCCCCCCCCCGCGTAATCCTTGGATTCCCCTACCTTGGTAGACCATGGTATACTGAGACTGTATAATAAGTGTCGTTTTGCCAGCTTTTTTGCCCGGCCCTGTGTAAAAGTACGTGTAGACTAGTATATAGTTTATCCTTAACGCCCCTTAAACCTTCAAAACCCACACTGTTAAAAATGTTCTTAAAAAGACGGCGCTTTAAGCTGTTTTAACTGTCAGCCAGGACTCAAACGTGCAAACAACTGTAAAAGGGACTCGAAACGTGAAAATACCTGTAAAAAAACGTCGTTTTAACTGTTGTGAGTCCCAGCTGCCAGTCAAAACCCTGTTTTTTAATGAACATTTTTAACAGTGCACCTGACAAAAAATTACAGAGCGGATCTGACAATAAATATACCGCTACCTCACTTTTTGCGGTGATTGTCAGATTTTACTCTATGGACGTTAGGACGCTAGCGACATGTCGCACATCTTGCAGCTATCTGTTCGTGTCATTTTTCTGGTAAGTCATTGAGATACAAACTGATAGACATATATCGAATACGTCACAGATACATCAACATGCATGGTGACACTTGTATTGTACTCAAATGTGCTCCAAATGTAGTCCTCATGAGAAAAAGTACATTTCAAGTATAGTTGGGATGTACTTGAAATGTACGTACTTTCTCATTACATTAAAAAGGTACATTTTGAATATAGTTGTGATGTGCTTGAAATGTACTTTCTCATTTAAAAAGGTGTGATGTATATACTTGAAATGTACTTTCTCATTAAAAAGTACATTTTGAGTATAGTTGTGATGTACTTTCTCATCAAAAAGGTACATTTTTAGTATAAGTGCGATGTACTTGAAATGTACTTTCTCATTAAAAAGTACATTTTGAGTATTTGAGTCATTTACTGTTGTACTCCAAATGTACTATAGACATTCTTGATGTGGTTATTGGTGTAGCATAACTCAGATTGCAGCTTTGTTATTACTGTTAACATTCTTTGTTTTAATACGGACTGTACATGTGATCACACACCTCTGATTATGCACTTTTTACTGGTGTACACTAGGCGCACAGCGATATACAAAACAGACGAAAGTTTGACCACCAAAGTTTACAATTACTTTATAATTATTGGTCCCAACCTGTCTTAATAATAAATTAAAATTGCTTTTAATATTATTAAAAAGTTAATCTGATTATAATTTTAAATAACTTTGCAAATGATTGCTAAGGTAAGAGGACTACCAAGAGTATAGTTTTGATATATTAATGTTTACTATACTGACGAGATAAGGGTCAAAGAAGGCAACACGCCAATTGGATTATTGGCCCTAACCTAGTTGTCGTATAACATTATAACTATACACTGCAGATGGTACAAAACTATTCTTTATTTTGACGCATTAAGCTAATTACCATTTCTATCAGTTCTTCAACAAAATAGAAGCAACTTCATTTTGACCCCTGTAGCAAATAAATTGACCTTTTTTTACATTTTAGAAGTTAGCCATTTTTTTACCCTATAACTCCAAAACCATTGTCATAGATGGTACAAACCTAACATTTTTGGAATATACCTTATGAAGACGGACAATATGGCATACATATGGCATGATTGGAATATTTCAAAAGTGGACCCCTTGTAAACTTAAATTGGGCCCTATTGAAAAAGTGACCACAATTTGAGAGTACTACTTACCTAGCGTTGTCAGGGTCAATACCAACTACCAAAGGCGTCAAACCTTTTCTGTAGCGAGGGATAAACGATGATGTTTGACCTGGGTCCTAGCTCCTCCACTATATAGTCGGTCATTTGATATTGAAACTTTTTTCTGACCGGAATTTACTAAAATATTTTTTTACGAACCATATTTCTTGATCATTGATCCACTTGTTATTCATTGGATAATCGTTTCATCTGTACAATTCTTAATTTATGATAACAATACATAATTGGTCGCGTTGATCAGTTAAGATGTCCTCATCTCTCAAACTTAGGTAGGGTCTTATGCTTTCTATGGCAATATAAAATAGCGAGAAACGTCACTGTCGCTTTCATTTCTCGTGCAGTCTAGTTTAATTAAAAATTACGAAAAGGATCATTTTAGTATATTTGTTTG
>JAMKCH010018320.1:0-23728 GCA_023653785.1 Ophioderma brevispina
GGCATTAAAAATTAACAAAAATCTAAAAATAGTGACTGTGGCTTAAACTGACTTGAGTGATTTCCAAAATATAAAATATAATAAATATACATACAAGTTATTGATGAATTATAATTAGTATATTACAGATTCCAAAAGGAAAAAAAAATAAATACAACTCCCCTGGTATTACAAGTATAATATTTAATATTACAAATTTAAAAATCCTATTTTTAAAAACTGAAGTGCTGGTCGGTAGGGGATATTTCAGATTTGTTTGAAGATTATTCCACGCTTTGGCCCCCCTGAACAGGAAAGTTCAGGTTGCAAGTTGATTCCTCCAATATGGCCTTAAGTATGAGGCCAAAAGCAAGAATCCAATTTAGATATAAATTCTCAAGAATTCATCAACTTAAGGTAACTGTTACAAAATTGAATGAGGGTAATTATTATATTCTTCTTGGAACTTCTCACAAATGTGTGAAAAATAAAGCCCTTGCCAAATTGGTTTAAAATAGACAACAGCAACAGTAGCAGCAGATGCAAACATTTGAGTTCATTATAGACAATGTCACAAGTATTCCATAATATAAATGTAAAATATACCTAAATACTACCTTACACTGTGATATATTTTGTGTGCACTTACATATACGTTAAGATCAGAGGGTGTATTGAGTCTATCCCACAATGCACCAGTTTTGTGAAAGTTCGCATCCATAAGGTCATGTGATCCCGCAAAAATCACACATACAAGTGCTCGTTTTTACACTCATGATTATGAAATGTTTTGTGGTCCTTACACTTAAACCTTGTTTTCATCCCTAAGTACTGGCATGTGTTAGAGTAGATTATAAGCACATTGCAATGAATTGTGAGATTGGCTCAAAATCACCCTCTGGGTTAGGATACAGTTTTAAAATGTAGTGCTTTTGTTAGTAATGTTTGTATTCGACATCCAGGAACAATGATATTTAGCATAACATAAATATTCAATATTAATCTGACACGTGCCCATAACAGTCACAAAATTGGAAAGATGCTTTCCGAAATGTTTCCTCCTTTTAAAAAGGTGCGTAAATGAGTTGGTGGGTTTGCCTTTGGTTTGAATGCGAGGATATTGATTTAAACCGGGGGTTAATTTTGAATTTGCCCATGTTTGGATTAACAAGCGGTTAAAGAGCACAGTGGTAGCATCAAGTTTTATTAAGGAACATAGCCTCGGTTGCGTCACATACTGACATATTTGCAAAATACGCATTTTTAGGAAAACAGCTTTGAAGACTTTGTGATCTTAATTTGCTCTATACTGCTAATTAAAACACCTTTTTCAATTAAAATCTAGTACAACCCCCATAAGTTAAATTTCAAATATATTTCACTAATCAACTTTAAATATGTTTAGATATGTGAACACGTGTTAAATGCAATATGTCCCTATGTGAAAAACGACAAAATAGCAATTTCAATGTGTAAATAACAAAAACGTCGCGCAAATATGTCATTATGTGACGCGTTTGCGCAAATACGTCACTGTGTGAAAACGACAAAATAGTAACTCTACCATGAACTGAAAAATGTGTCGCACAGATACGTCACTATGTGAAACTGGATAGAATTTATTTTTGACAAAAACGTCATTATGTGATGCGGGCAATTTGAGGTTTTGCAAATACGTCATAATTAATATTTTACTAATTAAACTACTTGAGATTTGAAATTTGGTGAATTTGTAGAGTAGTACAAAACAAACGTATATGCCAAGTTTCTCCAAAAAGTAAAAAATGTCGAATACGTCACTACGTGACGCGGCCGTCGATAGTTCACACATTAGATAATTCTCTGAAATTCGTATTTACTCTTGTACAGCTAAGTTAAATAATGTAAGCTTGAATGTGTATACATAGGTATAACTAAATCGTGTACTGTTACCTATATCAGTGGCGTGATCTTGTTGGACAAAAAAAAAATAAGGATTTTTCGCAATCAGGTTACCTTTTGGGATAGGCACATTTTTGCATCCTCTTTCAAAAAATAGATTCACTTTAGCAAATTACCTCTGGTGGTTAATCATTGGCTCGTTACGTTCTAACTACAGCAATGAAAGTTTTTGAAATGTTCAAATACTGACAAAAATTTTCACTTTTGTGTCATATTGATGGAATTTGACAGTCTCACATGGCTTTTGTTAAAATTGCAAATCATGCCACTGTTACCAAGAGCATTCAAATACATTGTAAGTAATATAAGCAAAACATAATTACTCAAAATTTAGAACCTTGCACAGCTGCTTTCACTAATTGTGGCATCTGGTTAAATAGATGTTGTCCTTTTCCGTCAACAAATGTCCTTTCCGAATTCAGGCTCATTATAGTTAATGTTGACCAAAAGTGAAAGGAACAAAAAATTGTATCTTCTTGAAAAGCACCTGTCTATATGTCCCTCAACCTCATAATAAAAATTTTGTCTATCATCACTGTTTCAATGTATCATATCATTAAAAATAGCAAGTCATTCTTCCATCAAAATGTGTCCTTTCGAAACAAAAAATGGGTTAGAAGAAATTAAACATGTAGAGTTTTCTCATATTTCTTCCATAAAATAAAAATCTGAACACTTGATGTCTCACAATTTTACACAACTTGTTTTTGACCTGTTGATAACATAAATACATGAAAATGCAGTCAAAACTGAACACTTCATTTATCATCTCAAATCAGACTGAAGAGGTACCTGAATATAAACAACCCTTAATTTGATCGACATGGCTATACAAACATCACCCTAACTGCTTGTAAATCTAGGTCCTGGACGTAATAGTTTTTGCTTAACCACCCCGATATAACTCATATACTATAGTGTGTTTTATTATTTCAATTTTATAGTTGATCCTTCTCTTATTCTAAACACAGTGAAACTGATTAAATCAAACAATGGTATATAAACTGATCTGGCAGAAAGGTGTTTTAAGATACTTGAACACAGGCCCGTAGCCAGGAATTTATGGGGGGGGGTGCGGATTTGCCAGACGTGGACCTTTTGCGTACCAACAAATCATTTTTTCGGCTCGCTGCGCTTACCGTCGCCTCCAAAAATCTGAAAAGCAGGGGGGACACAATGAGGGATAAGCGTAGGGTTGACAAAACAGTTTAATAACAGCAACTAGACTTAATGCAATAGTATTGATAGTATTGACCCCTGGTTATTCATTCAGATACAATGCACCACAACCCTTAAAACTGCAGAATCTAGGCAAGCGACAAACTTCAACATGACAAAGCGGACCTTTGTCATTTGGGGGTGCGCACCCCCTGGCTACAGCTATGCTTGAAGCAGTAGTCTTACGGAATAAAACTCATACACACTATTGATTATTACAACTATATGATAACAATCAATCGATCACGTACATGGTTATGCTAAAAAATAATGGAACCAGAACAAGTGTCAAAATTGACCCCTGATTTAAACCAAATCCCCTAATACACTACCATTGTGTGTAACATGTGTTCATGTGACCCCACATAGAAGAATGTGGGTTGTGCATTAGTCATATGTAACAGCCTTCACACCTTTTGTATTTCAAGGAGTGTCGTTTGGGAGTGTTCTTAAAGGTAGACTCAAAGATTTCGAAATATAGTATGTTTGGGAATTTAAGTTTGAGAGATAGTCACCTAAAATGCTTGATTCAAAAAGTTTGAGATGAATCAGGCTTTTTGTTTTAATGTAGTAAACATTTATATGTAGTATAACAATGCCGCAGGACAGTGCGTTAAACAAGAAGATTTGGAATTTTATTACAAAGTTGTGATTAATGGTTATTTCACATAGTGATTAGTATGCAGACAAACATTATGTCAATGCAAAAAACATAATTTGCTAGAAAACCTCAGAGAAAATCTGAGACAACCCAGAGGGTGTATTGAATCAATCCCACAATGCACCAGTTTTGGGAAATTTCACCTCAATAAGGTCATGTGATCCCACAAAAATCCTATACTTAACACATAAAAATCCTGCCTTTTATGCTCATTTTAGCCTACAAAGCGTTAGTACTTAGGGAATTTGTTGCATGATTCTGAAATGTCCCGTTGTTCTTGAACTTTTGGAACACTATTTATCCCTAAGTACTGACATGTGTTTAGTACGGTACAGTATAGGCACATTGTAACTCATTATGGGATTGATTTCAAACACCCTCTGGAGTCAACCTTTAAATATGAAAATGCACTTTTTTCACCTGCTTTGCTCACTTTGCTCAGGCATATTTGTATTACAACATCTAGCCTCGAAAATATCCAGTGGAATATAAGGTTTAGATATTTGTCTCTGCTTCTTTGGGCTGAAACGGAGCAACGTGCCAGTTAGAATCAGATTATTCCTCTTTATTATTTAAACCATGGACGTTCACACCTCCTTGCAAAATTCTGTTTTTGGATTTTTTCTTTTGCTTGAAATAATTTGAGATCAATTCTGCAATGGTGTACAGGTATGGGTTTTATAGCAGAATTTATGGGCAAAACAAAAGTGACACACCATGCATATACTGAAGGGGGTAGTGTAACTACCCTGGTTTGCACTAAAATCCCAAGACAAATAATTGGAAACCAACAAATGAAATCTGTACCTACTATGGCTGTTACTTTTGTGGTCAATCTAATTTGTTCCTTCATGTCTTGGGAGCGACCAGACTCTTTGGATGATCTTTTAACAGCTCGTACCATTTCTATGTAACAGCCGAGTATAACTAGATAGCAGAGGCAATTAAGACCAAGGAAAAGTGCAGTGGAAAAATACATTCCATTTACAAAGCCCCCAAATTTAAACTTTATTAATCTTTTGTATTCACACTTCAAACCTACACAAGCTAGCCTTCCTTTTTCTTCGTAAGTAGAATATGTTTCAATAAGTGCTAATGGTAAACCAATGCACACGTGTGTGTTATCATAAAATTTAAAATTTATACCAGCTAAAACAGATGGAACAATCCCTACCGTTACTGCAAAAGTCCATGTCAACACAGCCGCTATACTGGTTGACCTCTTTCTGAATTTCTTAGTAGAATATGGAAATTTAATGTTTAAAAACCTGTCAATGCTAACTAATGTTACAAAGAACACAGATGCTTCACTAGATATTATTGATAAAGCTCCAGCAATTCTACAGGTAATGCCAGATCTCCAGGTTTCAGATTGCATAGGAAAGTATTCACCAAAGTAAATGTCAGCTGATGCCATGATTATCATGTAGATGCCCATAAGTAAATCAGACATGGCCAAATTACTCAGTAATATATCTTGTACACTAGTTCCCTTTGTGTTTTTCTGCTTCCAACTAAAACAAACATATTACCAACAAGTGCATTTAGGCCAATAAGCCACATAAAGATAACCAACGTCTTGTCTGACAGTAGCCTGTCACAGGTGAGATATGGGGATCTGTTGTCTGTTGCAACACAGTCAATTACAACATTAGTAGGCATGTAACACTCACAAATCTCATGCTGACTAACATGCAATTCTGAGGTATTACGCAGGCTAGAAAAGGTACTTCTTTTTATCTTTGTCAGTGCATTATAACTCAGATTAAGAAAAATCCAATAATTTAAATTGTTGATATTTGGAATGTCATTTAACTTGTTAACAGATAAATCGATGGTGGCTAAATTGATTGTAGTTTGAAAAATATCATAATCTAATTTGGTTAATTGATTTGCATTCAATTTTAACAAAATCAAGTTGGTAAAATTATTGAATATGTCGAAGCCTAATTTGGTAAGTTTGTTATGTTGTAAATGCAAATACCTTAAGTTGTGAAGGGGTTTCAATGTATTGGCCAACAATGTGACCAATCGATTTCTATCCAGCAAGAGATACCTCAGATTTTCAAGATCTTGAAACAACCCATCTGGCAATGTGCTCAGCATATTGCCAGAGAGACCTAATTCAGACAATCGAGTCAAACCATGAAACAAGCTACCATTCAATGAGACCAATTGATTCCAAGACAGAGACAAGAATTCCAGATTTCTTAGATCTTGGAAAAAATCCACTGGCAATGTACTCAACATATTGTTAGAAAGATACAGACGTGCTAGATTTTGGGACAAATCACCTGCCAATGTGACCAACATATTGTCATGAAGACTCAAATAATTTAAATTATCTAAACCCTGAAATATACCACTATCCAGTGTGACCAATTGATTTCTATTCAGGGACAACCAACCAAGACGTCCTAAACCTTGAAACAGGTCAGCTGGTAAAGCACTCAACATATTGTCACCAATATCCAGTAGACGTAAACTACCCATACCCTGAAATATATCACCTGGTAATTCACTCAACATATTGTCAACAATGATCAGAAAAGATAAACTACCCATACCCTGAAATAGATCACCTGGTAAAGCTCTCAACATATTCTTACCAATGTTCAGCATAAATAAACTACCCAATCCCTGAAATACATCACCTGGCAATTCACGCAAATCATTTCCATCCAGCAACAATACTTCTAGATTATATAATCTATCAAACACCCCAGTTTGTAATTCTACTAACTGGTTATTTGAAATGGACAAGACTTGAAGCTTGTTGTCAATATGAAAAGCTCTGGCAGTAATTTTTAGTAAATCGCTATCGCTAAAGTCTAATCCTTTCATATCAAAAGGATATATTATCATTTTATTTTGAGGTATGACATTTTCTAGACACTGAAAAGTAACTTCTCTAAAACCAAGCACAGCAGTACAATTGGATGGAAAGTCAAAACTACAAATATTGTCTAGTGAATACCAAATAAAAAAGCCAAATCTTAGGGTACATGTCATTTGACTCTGATATATTTTTATATCAGAGCAATCTGATGTCCGATTTACTTTTAGACCATACATAGCATTTTGATCAAATTCCACACACCCATGCAATGATGTCTTCGCTGATATTTCTCTAATTAAAACGCTGACATTACCTTGTAGACTTAACAAGAGGGTTTTATGTGTTAAGGTAATATTACATGCTTCTGCTTGTCTATATATAACCACATATTTGTTTGGGCAGTCTTCCATTTCATCCTTTCTTTCAACATAAAAGAAGTCGTCTTCAGAGAACTGATGTGGTATTTCTATAAGGGTTTGAGATTCCTGTGGTGCAACAAGTTCAATAACACATGTATGGTATTTGCTTCCGTGAAAATTCATATCTTTTCCTCCAGTAGTGTTATCAATAATGCAAGATTGAGTATTATCCCACATTGGTGTTACTTCCAACTCAGCTGTCACCATTTGCTGTAGACATGACATCATTTGCAGCACCGCGACATGATGGTGGAACGCTACTGTGAAAAAGATGACAAATATTTTCACAGAAATGCTAATGATACTAAAAGCAGCCATGTTAACAATAGAATCCTTGCAGCTTTATTTGTTATTTGAAATGCGGTGTTTTCTTAGCGTAAAGTCAAAGAATAGCTTGAGGTTAAAACAATAGTGTACGCTATTGCAGTGCACTGACGCATACATGGGACGCATAGAGTAAAATGGAGTGAAGCATTTCAAGACAAATGTTTTCTTAATTCCATGGTGTACATTGTATAAGTAGACCAGGACGAATGGTCACATATCAACCTTAAATCAGTCACTGTAACTTGAGAAACTTACTTTGTAACTAGTCAAGATCGATTCAAGTTATTCATTCATGTGAAAGAAATGTGTGTTGATTTCAAAGTTGTTTTGGTATGAAATTACACGCTATTCACGGTTAATATTTTTGTTACAGTAGACTCATCCGTTCTAAAGCCAATTCAATTCATCTATGTGAAAGTATAACTTGAGTTGGGCACGAGTATCTTGAGTTCAACATGAAAGGTCAGATTCATTTACTGGATGTTCAGTAAGAGTAATGCCTCACAAGTTAGGCAACAAAGCTTATCACCTCTTGCAACACATCAACTGGTCCTAACTTAACATCTGTGACACAGCGGCTGAAACCAATTAGAGTACAATATTTAAGAATGGTAAAGGTGTATTCACTTTAAATAGCTGTTCACACAATGCAGAATAATGATGACTATAGACAAAAATCTTCTGCAACATTGATAATGTGTTGAAATTATAGTGCAGTATTTGATGTCTGACTATTTGTTCGTTACAAAGAGTTGCCATTATGCTGCAGTATACTGCTAACTGTTAGGAAACAGCTCCAGGATAAAACAAAGTCGCGTCACATCAAAAAGTAGCTAAAATTCACCCACTACTTGACAAGTGTGCCGAAATTTACCCTTAATTACAGCATTTTGTACTTAGTAATATTTTTCATTTCCAAGTTGCTGACAGATGGTGATCACGTACCAATTAATGTTGAATACTGATAGTTACTGAAGCTGGTGATTTGGACCACAAACCACACTCTAAAGTTGAGTGCTACCTGTTAAAAATATCTTAACACATTTGAATCGAAGCTTGCAGAATGTTTAATGCTGCATTTGCGAAGAAACTGAGGGCTATACTGCATGTAAGTTATAATGATGTACAAGACAATAAAAGAAAATGATTTCCGTTGAAAATGATGCTTATGGCAATGCTCCTATGTAATATTTGAGAAAGTGTTGAGATTTCAATGAGATGCTTTGGTCATTATCAAACCATTGTACCCTTGTAAACAGCTGATGACAACTTGCTGTAGCCGAGTGCTGAAGACAATTCCTGGCGTAAAGTCAAAGAATAGCTATAAACAATCCACTCAATATTTTACACATATGCCAAAGTTGAATCAGTCTGAACGATTAGTACAGTACTGAAAATTAGTACTTAGCGAGGCTTTGCGTTTCTTAAACAGTTGATCGGTGCTAATCATTCACTGGTGAACGTTGAATGTTGAATGCTGGTGCTTTGAACAGCTAATCAGACCATACAGTTTAATGCTGTTTGCTGAAAACTGGCAATAAGAAAAAAGCAAAAACAATTTAAACAATATGTGCTGAATTTGAATCAGCAGGGGCGATCGACATTTAATCGCAGTACTTAGTAAAACATTCGCACTTCCGAAGTAGCTGACAACTAATGATCATCGATAGATGTTATGAAGCTGGTGTTTTGAACATCTAAAATATTCTAAAAGTTGTAAGTCCTGGCTATAAAAATATCTTGACTCGCTGGCAAAACGTTTAATACTGCAATCATACAACACTTTATGTCGCTTTTGAAACAACTTTCCATTTCCACAATTCGCAACAGAATGGTGACTTCATTCCAAGCATTGCAAACACAACTACTCAAACTGGTGATATGTTCGCGGAATTATATACAGACTATAATTATGATGATAGGTGTGTCACAGTGCTTACCAAATATGGCAGTGTTCTCCAATCTTCATCTCTGACACGTGATCTCTGACTACACCCAATTTTCGAGTACAGGGTCTAACATCAGTCACCTAATTGAAATGATCACGTTTGCGACGAAATGAATCAAACAAATACTTTAAAAGAGTGTTATACTGTATGGAATATGCATCTGAAGCTTTTCTATTATACACTGTATATAGTATAGAAAGTTGCATTGCTTTGTGACAGGACTAAAATAGGATATTTTTTCATTAAATCTGTGTTTCCAGGTCAAATACAATCTGAAACGCACTGCTTTAACTTCAAGATTTTTTCAGTTACCAAAGACTTCTGTATAGACTATATCAAAAAGAAATGGTACATCTCAAAAAAGAACTTTTTATCATCAACTTTCAAATATATTCGCATGTTACAATCACGGTTAAAAGCTAAACTTTCAAATGCTTCTTATTTTCATCTCGTTTGCTTTTAATCCAGAGATATGCTTTATTGATTGCAACAGGAAGGAACATTTTGTGCCACTTTTCTGTATGAATTACAATACCACGTCCACAGGAATTAACTCAGCAAAACAACACTCTAATACAAGTATGAGCAGATACAAGGAATGAATAACACTTCACAATGAGATTTGTGAATATGTGTTCCGAATAGCAAACATGATATGCTTTATGCAAAAAAAAGACATGTACGTCTGAAAATGTGTACCGAATAACAAATATGATATTCTTCATGCAAAACATGTTTTTTAATTGCAACATGGTCAAAGACCAGTGGCAGAGTGTTTTGCTTTGAAGTGGGATAGAATGGAATTTGGATCACTGCAAACAAGCAGGCATAACTCTGAGTTATAAGAAATCAAAAGCATTTAGAATGATATTGGTTTCAATGAAGCTGTTTTGAAAAGTATAAAAAAGACATTTCCTGATTTTTTTTTTTGAGACAGGCTGTGGTGTTTCCAGGAGAGAGGGGAATTCACTTTCATATTGTGTTGTTGCAATATTCGCTCCAACAAATCCTTTTGTTGGTATTCATGCAATTTCAATAATAATATCTTCACTTCTAGGCAATTTAATGACTCTACTCTGGTTATTTCTTCTCTATCGCTATCTCTCTATTGCTCTCTCTTTATCCCTTCTCAACCCTGTTACCTCCTTCTCTCTCTCTCTCTCTCTCTCTCTTTCTTTCTACCCTTTATTTCTCTCACACACATACACATAAACACACAAACACAAGTACAAATGCATCCACATTACACACACAAACACATTGTTGCTAAACATGGCCCATGGCCTGACCAGTCAAGGTAGAAAGTGACATATTGCATTGGAAGTAGCTGTGGTGCCACGCAAGTGTCATGGAGTGGGTGTGGAATCGGTGTCCCCACTTATGCATGAAGCATAGAAACCCTTGCAATGCTCACTTTCCAATAAACATTTTCTCATGCAAAGTTGATCGAAACAGTCTGAAATTCTAAAGATTTTAAAATTAATTTGATGGTGTAAAATATTTTAAATTGCTTTTAAATTGCTTACACAAATCAAATGAGAAATGGCAAAAAACAAATGTTTGGTGGTGTGGGCATGCCACATGAAGCACAAAAAACCTTTCCATATTTGCTTTCCAATATTATGTTTTCTATTACAATGATGAAAGGAAAGGTTTTAAAAATAAATTTGATGGTGTAAAATATCTGGTCGCAAATAGCCAACACAAATCAAAGGTGAAATTGGACAATTTTGTTTTCTTGTGTAAAATATAATGTTTGGTTGTGGTGGGTGCTAGAGGCAACCCTTTTCACAAAATTCATGTCGTTGAAAAATATGAGTGTGACTATTCGAGAATAAAAATGACATTATGCTTTTAAAATTAATTAATTTTCTTACATTAGTACCCATATATCGCCTACCCAAGTGGATTTAATGTGGGGTAAGTGGGACAGCAGATTAATTGATTAGCTTATTTGCATATTAATTAGCATAATTCCGTCATAAATGTTTGCAACTTGCTTGACAAAATCAATTATATTATGGTAGATTATTAGTATACACAAACTTTTCTCTACCTTTTATTTAAAAAAATCTAAAAATTTTACAGTCATAAGACCAAACATATCCAATCCAAGTAAAGCAGAACAAATACATGTACTTGTCGGACATGCGGTATTTTCGCCAGATTTGTTTTTCTTTTTTTTTGAGAGAGAGAATTATGTAGTTTGTGTCACAATTAATCCCGGTGTCCCACTTACTCCATTTTACCCTATTTGATCTCTGATATTAAGGGTTGCAAATATTTTACAAAACTCTGAATATCTTATCTTTCAACCTTATTTCCACCATCGGGATTTTTATATTTCTCTACATAGCCCAGCGGTAGACCCATGCTCCCTTGCATATGACCTTTGATCCCTGGATGACTTGACAAAGTCATTTGACTTTGGAATCATCATTAACCTCGGATAATCATTGACCCCTGAATGACCATTGGCCCAAACTCCATGACCTTAAAACTAAAATAACCACTAAAATTATCCTTGACCTCAAGAAAACCTGACGTCAAAATGAATTGAATACTCTGAACTCCAGATGATCATTTAAACCCTAAGTGACCTTGACAATATATTTGGTTCTTCAAATGACCTATAACCTCTAAATGAACTCTTAATGTCCATTGACCTCTGAATGATCTAACCATTAAATCATCATTGCTCACTGAATGACCTTGGATCTCTAAATGACCAAAGACCTAAAACGTACAATGAGTACTAAATGACCTTTGACTTGAAAGCGACTTCAATATGGCTGTTAAACCCTGACCTTTGAATCTATTTCAAATGACTGTTAACCCCTAAATGACCTTTGACTTATACCATGACTGTAAATGACTTCAACCAGGAAGAGCTTTGACCCGTTCCACAAATAACCCTTGACCTCAAAGTGAGTATTTACTTCTGAATTATCACTGCCCTCTTTAATGACTAGTGCTCTTTAATGGCTTGTTCTTTGACCTCCAAATGACATTTGACCTCTAAAATTAATATTGACCCTTAATGGCCCTGGGTTTTTGAATGACCTTTGACCCTTGAATGACCCTTAACCTCAAAATGATCTTTAATCTTTAAATGCTTTAAATGACCACTAAATGAACTATGACCTTAATGCTTTTGATCACGAAATGACATGATTGTCTCACCTCCAAATGAACTAGGACCTAAAATAATTGACCATTGAAATCACCTTTGACCTAAAAGGTGACCTGACCTACAAAATGACAGGCCTGAATAAACTTTGACCTCTACCTTCTAAAAGATATTTTGTTATGACGTCTCATGGATGTCAAAGGTCAGAAATACCTTTCAAACACAAATAAATGATCTGTGTGCACAGTGATCTGATTTTAATATAATAACACAGATTTAATGAATAATCAGATTGGTTCAAGAATTTGGTATGTCCAAAACAAGATTACATGTATTACATTTAAAGATTTTAGTTATATTGTACTTATTGGTGTCAGTACCAGTACCCTAAATGACCTTTGACCTCTAATTGACCACTGATCCCTCGATGACCTTTGGCAACTGAGTGACCTTTGACTTAAATTACTTATAAATACTTTGATCTCAAAATTACATCTCTGAATGACCTTTGACTTAAATACTTTTTTGATCTCCATAATGTCCTTTAATCTCTTTATTGAGGTCACAGTTATTAAATTTCTAAAATTCATAAGTTATTTGGTAAAATCCAACTGATTCAAACATCCATGGTATGTGGCTGTATAGTGATTAATTAAAGATATGTAGTCACATTTTTTAAAGTGCACCCTAGGGTGATTGAAAATAATTGTATTACCTAGCTTTGACACGAGCAGATTCCGACAAGCATAGTTGGCTATATTCTAAATATCCCAGTTGTCACGCTCAGAGTCACTTTGATGTATCATAATCTTTCACAACTCATTGTTAACTACACTTACTTTGATTTTGTATAAGACGAATATAATGCTGAGGTTAGTCATAATTTCTCTTTGAAGTATTTCAAATATTAAACCCTGTACAACAGATTTGTTCTCCTTTGATTCTATTTGACCTAAACCTGCTAATTAAGCAATATTGCACATTTTGAAGAGCGGCCCCCAATTTCAAAATTTGATATTTTTGCACAGTTTTCCTACTTGGTAATTGGTCTATGAAACTATACCTGCGAACGAGACTGCTAAAAAATCGTATTTTTCACAAAATAAGCGATTTTGTAATAGAATGGATCCCAGAGTGGACTTAACGGCAGTTTGGAATTCTACTTTATGTCCGTCCTGATGAAATAGTGCCACCCGAGAAATAACCTCTAACTTGACTTGCCCGAACTATTAAAACAACAATGGATGAGCGTAACACGTACATGGCGCTAATCTCGGCTATTTCACATGGGAAGCCGTATTCCCACATCCGTTGAAGTATTATCGGTATCCCCGATAAGTTATCTAGTACACAATTCCTTCATTTGTGACACAATATACATTTCGACTTAACCATTCACAGTATATTTACTACCAGTTACCAATGCAAACCGTGTAAAAATCTCAAAATTTTTGAAAAATTTGGGTCGCCCTTCAAAAAATTTGCAATATTGCTTTAAAACATCCACCATATGGGTTTGGCTTATCTACTGCTTTGGACAAGAGAAAGATTTGAACAGTTCCTACTTTTTGAAGCATGTGTAAATTTAAAATCCATGTACCCCCACCTCAATAAATCAAATGCGCAAGGGTGTAAGGTGGAACGCGTGTAATTCCTTCTACTGGACACCCTGGTTTTTAGCATAAACGTATATTATGTACCACTTCGTTCATGCGTTCTATTCAACTTCTACTTGATGGACCAGGGGCCTAGTAGTCCATAAGCTGCATCATCTATTTCCGTTCGTTTGCACCCAATAGTGATTAATTTTCCTATATAATCACCTTGAAGGGGATGTCCCCCCTGACTAGGATATTAGGTATGTTTCCGCCCCGAACAGCTGCACGGTTAGCGTGTCCTGCCATTTCAACATGGCTGCCATTGTTTTTATGTAAACCGCCATTATAATTTCATTCAGAAAGAAATTTATTCACGACTACACGAACCCAGGTTTTTAACGTGCCCTAAGGGGGCTAAACTCTAGGCGTCCAGATGGCCGCCGAAGGAGGCATATTTGCTAATGAACTTAAATGGCAAATTGTGAAATAAGAACACTTGTGATATTTTGGGAGCTCAAAGAATTTATGGCCTTTATTTACGTCAGGCTTTGTTTTTAATATGGCGGGATTATATTCGCTCTAGGGTGAGTAAATCAGGAGAAAACAGACCCTACCCACTTTTCGACGTATTAAACAACACTTTCTTCTAAAAGTGACCTAAATCATTCCAAGATGTAAAAACGATTAAAGTGGGGTATTGACTTGTCCTAGAGTGCCGTTACTATAGGTGTTTACTACTTGGCCCCATATAACGTAGTTTTAAACTGACGATTAATAGTTCATAGGAAGAAAACAGCTCATATCAACCTGATACAATAAAATCATAATAAATGTGTGTGGACTGTATTTAAGGGCTACTCAGTGACGTCATAGGTGTTTCCCAGTAAAAATAAAAAATATGGCTATGAAGAAGTGAAAAAATTGTCTATATGTAGAAGGAAAGTTTAAATATGGTGACCTAAGTTTCTTTCGAGCACATCAAGTGCTATCTTTGTTTCTGACTTGTACCACAGGCTCTTTCTCTCTCTCCACTGCCTAGATCAGCTTCCTTCCCAGCGTCAACTAGTGTTGAGTGGTCTGCAATTATCCAGAAGTACGAGAGAAATTTGCTGAAAAATGTTATCAATAGTTTTCGTTATGGTTCTTATTATGTCGAAAAAGATGTGCAGGGGTGTTTTTCTTCTTGATTTATGTCCCCCGGAGCGGTATAACCGCCGCCATCATGAGTTATGATCATGTCCGCAATACACACATGTCATTGAATCTCTTTTTGGTGCTCTCAAAATATTACTCACATTCTTACCCCATCTATTTGGCAATTTTAGTACATTTAACAAAACATGCCTCCTACCGGCGGCCATCTTGGACACTTAAATGTTTAAGCCCACTTCAGGAAGGTAGACCTTTATTTCGTTTAGTCCTGGATAAAATTCCTATCTATAATGAAAATACAATAGCAGTTTTTCATAAAACAATGGTGGCCATTTTGAAATAGGCAGTACGCGCTAATGTGCAACTTTTCGGGACGGAAACATACCTAATCCTAGTCAGGGGGACACCCCCTTCAAGGTGATATATTGGAAAATTAATCACCAGGTGGGTGCAACAAACTCGAATTTTAAGGCCCGTACAGAAACTGGCTTATGGACTATAGAGAGTTTATTTAGCCGAAAAGGTACAAAAGGTTTGATGGTCTGTTTATCTTAGTATTGACCCGGAATATATGGAATTTGCTGCCGGGTCAAATCCTGTGTAAAAAAAGAATTAAGGGGAATATAGGGTAATTAATACAGGGGTCATATGTTTAAAATGCTCTAATCATGTCCTAATACATCTCATATTCTCTGGATAGCATCATGGAACAAAACAGTAAATGGTCACGTGTCTTCAAGTTGTTTCATTACCAAGATACAGCGTAAAATAGGGTGTGGAGGTCGAAGGTCACAAAACCAGCTGTACAGGGGTCAAATTCTCAAAATGCTCTTGAAACAATCTTCAAGTAAAAATAGGCCCAAGTTGTTCATTTTTGTTTATAACATAAAAGGAAATATTTCATTGGCCTTAAATTTCGCTGGAGTAATGAGAACAATATGGCCTTTCTTGTGAGGGCAAAATCTCATTTTTGATGGAGTAACATGGCGGACTAGGTTGTCGATCAGGGCACCCACCTTTAATATTCTTGATTTTCTTAAGCTTTGCCTTCATTCATTTGATATATATACACAAGTGGTAGTAGTGAGATACCACTAAGTATGTTACGAAAGCACACAGACCAGAGAATCTAATGGGTGCATTGATTGCCCATTACTCTGCACTGATTCATTGCCATGGTAACCAACTATATAAAGTAATTTCTTTTGCATTTGATTTTTTTTTACTTAAAAAGTTTAAATAATGTTTTAGTAGATTCAACCCATCGTGTCACCTCTAGTACTTTTGGGCACTGAATGAGGGGCATGTGCAGTGGGTGGAAATTAAATAGTACGATAGCAGAGAAAAATAAATTCTATGCTTGATGAAATCGTCTAAGTCAACGTAAACGCATTTATGGCTACATTAAATCTCAAAACATTTTGACTAATCGTATTTGCTCTAGTGGTATTCAATGTAACAGGTGAGTCGAATGTTACTGACTTTTGAGCGCGCGTGGTTTGGGATACAAAAGAACACAAAACTCTCTATGTAAAAGTGATGTCAACATCAAAAGCCAGATTATCTTAGTTCATGAAACAGCAGAATCGGACCACATATTTTCTTTTTCTGCCTCCTCTCCCAACTAATGGACGTTGTACAAAACTTTTCCTCTGGTGACACGATGGGTTGAATCTACTATAAGTACCTAATAATATTGTTCTGTCTATATTTTTAGCAGAGGGGGAACTTTATTAGCTGTGATTTGACACCAAGATGAAGGTAATGGTTGGGAAAAAATGATTAGTATATGGACAAGCAATATGTATATGAAAAAAAAAAACAACACACGATTTGTTTGAAAATTGAGGGCGCCCTCCTCGGAAAATCTCTGAGTCAGCCTTTAAAGTTACATCGTTTTTACACGGGAGCATAAGATGGTATGCATACAGGGACGGCACCAGGGTAAAATCTTAGGAGGGGCGACCAATTACACGATTAACTCATACAGGTTAAAATCCCTAATTTGAACACAATGTTTTGCTTAAAACCCCTGTTTTCTGAATTTTTAAAACTTTTATTGGAGCGACTGCCTCCCGCCACCCCCTGGCACCACCCCTGTGTGCATATCTTCATGATTTGTCAAGGTTATGACATCACTGCACCGTGGTATATAGAGAAGGGAGTATAGTAGATTGGAACAATGTATATAAATACAATTCAATTTTTTTATCAAATCAAATAATTCATATCTCTCTGGGTAGATTTTTGTCTTCAAATATTTAATCTTTCAGTGACTGCATCTTCTACTTTTAAACAAGTGTATCATAAACTTTTTATACTAGAATCATTAGTATCATAATTATATTATTAATATTACTATTATTACAATCTTACAATGTGATTTGCTTCCTTAAATTTCCTCATGATTTGTTCGTTTAATCGGAAGAAGCTTTTATTTTTGAAATATGTATGTTAACAAGGCCATATTGAATTAACAGCACCAAGTTATTGTTTTTTTTATTATTGGAATAATTCTAAGCAGTGGTGACACAATTTTGACAACTGATATAATTAGGAATATAGTAGTAGTAGTGTAGTGCACATATCTTATGTGAGTGTGCAAATCTGGATAAAATTGTGAATTTTGGTACATAAGTACTTTATGCATTGATAATCAAAAAGACTTATGGAAGCACTTGCCACACCCCTTTCATGCCCCAGCTTGGATTTCAAGGTTACACAGGGGTAAAATTTAAAAAAATGTTCCGATTGTGTTGAAAAGCATACCATGACGTTTGTCTGGGTACAAGGATTCCATAAAGGTATAATGGGGTAAAAACTGTAAAAATGGTGAAAAATTAAACGTTGCTCCAAACGTGGTTCAATCTCAAATTGTTTGATTAGCTCATAGAATGAAATATAGGAATAGTTTTGACCATCTTACGTGTTTGGTTATTAACCAAAATGGCGAATAAAGTTATCAGTGTGTAACGTGAAAACTAAGCATAATAGATAAGGCAAACTATTCCTTATTTCAATCCTTTAAGCTAGGGAAACATTTTGCACTACTGACCCTGGAAAATGACCACGTTGTTTTTAGTGCGTAACGTGAAATAAGCATAATAGATAAGGCAAACTATTCCTTATTTCAATCCTTTAAGCTAGGGAAACATTTTGCACCACATATTACCTGCATCAAAGCAACTTTTAACTTTTGACCCATGTACACACGGATATTGACATCTTCACCATTTTTACAGTTTTTACCCCGTAACTCCCGAACTATAAACCATAGATTGTGTAAACCATACATATTTGGAATACTCTAGTAGCTCTTGGTGGTTTTGTATGCAATATATGTCCAGAGCTAAACTCTTCAGGAATCCACTAATTGAAGGTCCAAAAACAATATTTGGTTGGTAACATAATTCCCACTGACGCCGAAAATGCTGAAATGGCCATGCCCCTTTTTGGGTGGTCACGCCCCCTTTTGAGCGAAGTACTACTGACTGTATCTAAAGAACCGTTGGACCGAGGAGGTTGCGAGACCACTCAAAATGTGCGGAATGGCCACATTATAGGGGGGTCAGTAATATATTTTTATATCCAAAAGTCAAAGGTTTTTAAGATAATTGTCAAAAACTGATTTCACCATAATGAGCTTTACCTATTCCACAAATACCCTTGGATCCCCCTTTGACCTCAAAGTGAGCTTTCACTTCTGAATTACCACTGCCCTCTTACTGAGGCTTTTTATGACCAGTGTTCTTGAACGGCTTGTTCTTTGACCTCCAAATGACCTTTGACCTCTAAGATGAATGTTGAACCTCAGTGTGCTTTGATTCCTGAATGACATTTGACCCCTGAATTACCTTTGACCTCAAAATAATCTGTAATCTTTGAACATTTTAACTTGAAATTGACCTCTAAATGACCTTTGATTTTTTAATGTTTTTGATCTCCAAATGACGTCTCACCTTCAAATGACCTAAGACCTAAAATGATAATTTACCATTGAAATGACCTTTTACATCAAAGGTCAACTATAACATGACTTAACACTGAATGATCTGTGATCTCTACCTACTAAAGGACCATCAACCACTGACCTTTGACTCATAAAATACCTGTTGGCTGCTAAAATGAGCTGTTAAGTGACATTTAAACTTTATATTACCATTTTCTGTCTCGAACCCTGAATAAACTTCGACCTCTGCCCTACAAATATCCGTTGACCTTCAAAATGACATTTGACTTCTAAGTGATCTTTCACTCTGCATGACCGTTGTCCGGAATGTATTTTGATTTTTAAATGACCTTGAATGACCTGTAGCTCAACTGACCTTTGACCTCTAAATTGACCACTGACCCTCCAAATGACCTTTGACGTAAATGCTTTTGATCTCCAATGACCTTTGACATCTCAATTGAGGTCATAGTTCATTAAATTGATTAACCCTAAAAGGCCTTGTCGTATCTCACCTATTTGTTATTTTTCACGCCGAAATTACATGATAAATGACTTTTTTCTTTGAAGCCTTGCGCTCGATTTAAGACCACTTTGAACAAATCGGACCTACGGTTATGACGCGGCGTTACGTAATCGCGCACTACGTGCGAAGAAAATCTATTTTCCATTGAAATTACACGGAACAGCAGAAATCCTTTTTTTTTTTTTTATTACCTGTACTTAGTTTGGTGGTTGGAGGCAAACATACATATATGGTCCCGTCAAAACCCTTGTACTTAGTGCTAAGGCGAAGGATACAGTTACACTATGCACTATGTTTTGTCTTATTTATAATTTGATTTATTTGTAGTAAGAACATGTATGCGCATACTTTGACACACATCATGGCCAAAAAATCCAACCTTTGCTTGAAAAAATGTCGAAAAAACCATGAATTTTGCGATTTTGTTTAGATTTTTCGCATTTTGCATGACGTCATCTTTGACATCACTGTGACGTCATACAAGGTATGTTTGTACCTCTTTTTGGTAAGGGTCATAGCTATCCATTGGTACCACACATATGATAGTTCATCAATCCGTTTCCGAGATAGTAAAAAAAAAAAAAAAAAAAAAAAAAAAAAAAACCCCCCCCCCCCCCCCCCCGGCGGTGAGAATGGTCCAAAAAGCCCGGCTCTTTTAGGGTTAAATCTTGACTAAGTCTTGCTAATTAAGCATCCTTAATTGGGGGACACCAGACATAAGCTTAAAAGTGTATTAACCTTTGACATATTGTGATGAAGCACTACCAACTGTACTTCAGACGGGCAAAAGCGCATCATAAACAGCACCTTTTTGCCAATCTATAAATCTACCAACTGATTATGCCTCTGTGCACAAGAGCTTGAGCAAAATACCTACCTACGGCTTATTGGATTCGAACCAGTGACTTCCTCGTGCACAAAGATGGTATATCTTGATGCATTCATATAAGCTACGTCAAGGTTATGGCATCACTGCACAGAGCAAGGGAGCGTAGATTGGAACAATGTATATTATTGTTTGATCGATTAAAATAATTCATAGCACTCGGAAGTAGATTGTTGTCTTCAAATATTTAATCTTTCAATGACGGTATCGTCTACTTTTAAACATTTGTACTAGTATTATCAGTATTATAATTATCTTATTAATATATTACAATCCAACTATGCGATTTGCTACCTTCAATTTCCCCATGATTTGTTTGTTTATTCATATCACGTTGCACCATAGGCCACTATGTCCGTTTATGGAGAGAAAATACAAAGGTACAAATTCCTTTTAGAGTATATCGAATCTGTACGTTAAGATTAGGCACACGTACTCTACTTAGGCCAACAGTTCAGATAATACACACACTGGCCAAAAGTATTGCAACATGCAGAAAATAAATTTATAATAAACATTAATTTAAAATTGTACCAGGAGTTTCTGACTACACATCACGTAATTATTGTCAAAAGTTGTGATTCTTAAACAGATGCTGTTTCCCAGAATCAAGTAGCGTTTGTCATGATCCCTAAATATGGCGGGATAAAGGAGCTAGCCAATGATAACTTGCCGATTGTACTCCAGAAGAAATACGGGCGCATGAACGTCAAAAAGACTGGAAAATAGTCGCTAAATAAACTTTACGGGTTTGTCAGGGTCTACTGTAAATGTTTAGGGCCAAAATCGGAGTGGTTGTATGGACCGGAAATGAGATAATGTCAATAAAAGATGGGCGCACGTTCATCGCCGTTGGACTTAGGAAATTTAATGGCAAGAAAAAGGTCACGTGATAACTTTATAACAACTTTTTAATCGCACCGTTGACATTGGGCTGTTTATCAGGCAATGTGAACGCGTAATTAGACATGTTTTACGTAAACCACGCATCACGTGATTTATCATTTGAATAGCATTTCGAGTGTCTCTGAATTTCTCGAATTTGTCGAAGACCACTGTCTTCCATTGACTTTATCTCATTTCCGGTCCACACAACCTCTCTGATTTTCTCACACAAACATTTAAGTAAACCCTAATGAACCCGTAAAATTCCTTAAGCGGTTGTTTTGAAGCCATTTATTTTGTTTCTGTACCTGTATTCCTTCTGGAGAGCAATCGGCAAGTTACCGTTTGCAGTTCATTTAATCTGCTATATTTAGAGAAAATGACGATCAAATCAAACGTTTTTTTTCACCCTCTCGGATTCTGTGGAATAACAGCTGTATGAGAAACACAACTTTGATATAATTTGAAATCAGTTGGTGATTATGAATTTCCCTGCATGTTACAATACTTTTGGCCAGTGTGTGTATAAAGATCTCGATTTGTTGGATGCAAGTTGGGGGACCAGGCTCACAGGCTGTTGATCACGAAATGCACTTTTAAAAGTACCAATCTATGCATTTTTTCCTTTATTTTCAGAACACATTATGCAGTTGGGACACAATTTTGGCAACTATAAGTAGAGACATGCAGGAGCTATATCTTCTTTGTAAAAAATCAGAAAATCCACGGTGATCATATTTCCATATAGACCTACAAACATTATGACTTGCAAGTTATAGCTTCCCATATGGTTTTATCTTCATAGCAATCTGCATAATAAACTATACATTTTTAAAGGAAACGGTAATGATTCTGAATATTGGAAAATTGGTATGGAGGGAAAGCTTTAAGTAACGTAGATTACATATAAAATCAAAATAAGTTGAAAATTGCCACATTGTTGAGTATTTTGCCCTTGTAATTTCCACCCAATAGTTACTCTTAAAAACGACTCGACAAATCCACATCGCAGCAAATGGTGAGTCAAAGTGATGACCATCATATCGCAGTGTGCCACTTTCCTTATTCGAGTGAACTGCCCGGGGGGGGAGGACATGCCCTCTAACAGCAACAACCTGAATTCAAATCGGCATCAAAACATTCCGGCCGCGACGACTCGAGTGCTAGTCCTTTCAAATGACTTAACGGTTGGAGGGCGCTATTACGCGTATCGGACGGGTACACTCAGACTTGCCTAAAGACTAGGCCTGGGTCACGAATATTTAAATATAAATGACCGTTATTGGAAATTACACTATTTTTGCAGCGGGGTTTAATCCACGAACCACGGACGATTTCGAAGAGTCAATAATTTACCTTTATGTTATCATGATTATTACTAAGATGTATTGAACTAGGGTGTAAGAGGAGATTTTGTTGTAAGGAAAGGAGAACACAGGCATACCATAGTAATGCACGTAGCAGTTCCACAAATTACCGTGTGAATCCCCAAAGCCTCTAAATCGAGCAGGTCGTGTCCAAACCCCCCTGTGAACTGCGATCGAGGTGTTTTTATATAGTTGAGTAGATAACCCGTAAACATCGTGCACTTCTGGACAAAAACATGAACACTGGACGACAGTCCTTGGGGGGTACAAAGCAAACTTAGAAGGGGGGGGTGTGCCCAAAAATCGGACTGCATTATGACGTCATATGCCCCGCACCCGTTGTTGCATATCTGCTTAATTATGTCAAAGTGAAATTCATCAGAAACCTATCATGTGGGTTGTTATCAAATTAAAGCCTGGAAAGGAACATACAGATTGTCTTCTAAAGATACTTTTAGCAGGGTATCTTAGCATTTGGGTCATTATAGGTCATTTTTTAAGGTCATTGGAGGTCATTTGATATTAAATTTCACCAAAATTTGTTATCAAATTCCACCACATGACGTGCATACAATAAAGGCACGTTCTGTAATTAGGTCCACAAATTTGACATGTAAAAAAAGAAAAATCATCCAAATAACTTGATTTGTTTCACAAATAAGTCGTTTTGTTGGATATTACAAAACGTGACATGCTGCGGCTCGACATTCCCAAATGGCACTATCAAGCACCTCGTACTACCTTTTAATGTTATTTAAAACAGATGGATTGCAAATTTAATTAAAACGTTTGATCTTGTAAGAATATGTGTTCATATTTCATTAGAAATGATGGCATTTCGTCTTGAGGATGTGCAAATTGAAATTCTGCAAGTACGTCCATAACGGTTTTATGGGAAATAA